>PVHY01029244.1:0-14247 GCA_004024945.1 Uropsilus gracilis | reverse complement strand
GGGTCACATGTCACTGGGTTCCTAAAGAGAACCAGGGAGGAGCAGAGGGAAGGCAGGCCAGCACGGGAGCTGGGAGAAGCATGTGGCGGAATTCTGAGTTGTCACACTTGTCACATGAGTCGGGAGCAGTGTGAGCGGAGTTGCTCCCTGTGAGGCTAGATGTGGAGACTAGCTAAGCCAGATCCGGGCGCTGTGGCAAGCCCTGGGAAAGAGCCTTAACCCCAGGGAACTAGGGCCTTTCAGCAATGGAGTTCCATGGTGGGATGTTATTTGAAGAAGATGGCTGCTGCTGCTGTGTGATTGTGGGGATGGAATCATAGGAGTTGGCGAGGGGACTGTGCTGATCATCTAGATAAGGCACCTGCAGTACCCTGGATTAAGGTTATGCTCATGGAAACGGAGACAATGGGTGTATTGGGGAGCTACTTTAGAGACAGAACAGATGATGCTTGAATGTGAGGGCGGGAGTGAGCTGATGGGAAAGGGAGAGGCCCACTCCACAACTCAACCGGGAAGAGATGGGAGCCGGAAGGCAGTCTTGGACAAAGCAAGAGTCCTGTTTCAACATGTTCATTTCAAGCTGTTACCGAAGAGGGTGGGTTTAGGGGAAGACATTGACAGAGCCAAGGGTCTACCCTTCCCTCAGCTTCTTGGGATCAGTGATGGGGCTTAGCGTGAAGGTAAGGAGAGTCCTCACTTTCTTAACCCCAGACAGCCGTGGTCCTCTGGGGACAGGAAGGAGCAGGAGCTGTGAAACATACTGGAGGGGAGGAGATGACAGGAGTCAGTTTAGGCAAAGAGTTGAACGGTGCACCTAGGGAGGAACATTTGTGTAAAGACCCATTGAGCCTTGCAGTTGAGATCTTCAGTTGCTGCAGCGTCTGACAGGATCTCTAATTACAGACTAGGATGCGATGCATCAGCACAACACTGCCGGGAAGTCTGTATCAAGAGTAAAGATAAGCCACAGACACATGCCACTGAGAACGAGAAGAGGTTTCTAGTAAGTTGGGGGTTATGTTTGAGAAAGAAGCAATGCCTCCTTCTCCTTCAACCTCCTGCTTCGTGGACTGAAGACCTATTTCGAGTCAACTCATCAGCTAGATGAACGCAGGGCAGACTCTCCACGTAAAGGATTTCCCATAAATCTACCCAAAAGAGACCTCAATGTGGGTACAAAAGGACACCTGTGCCCGGATGTTTACTGCAGCACAATTTATAATTGCAAGGTCATGGAAACAACCTAAATGCCCCAAAATGGATGACTGGATGAAAAAAATGTGGTATATCTACACGATGGAATATTACTCATCAATTAAAAATGACAAATTCGACGACTTCATAACAATATGGATGTATTTAGAAGAAATCCTATTAGCAGAAACAAGCCATAAAGAAAAAGGCAGAAACCAATGGTTTCGCTAATGTATGGGATATAGTGAAAAAAATAAACAAAAGCCTTGAGGAAAGTAAAAACAAGCTAAGCACCAAAATGAAGTGCACAACTATGAGCAGGAGGGAAGGGGGGGGGAGGCAAATCCTCGAGATTACAATGCTGTGAAATTCATATATAAATAAATTAAAAAAAACAAAAAAAGGATTTCCCATAACATGAGGGAATGCTTCAGGCTTGATCTTCCATCATGTGGGCTCCCCACTCTCTCCATCTCTCCATCCTGGGATCGAGACAGCTGGGACAGCACAGTAAAGACGATGCATGGGTGATGTGGTGTCTGAAGGCCTTTGTGCCAAGCTCTACGGGTCAGGTCTGCTTCCCTCAGAGAAACAGGAGCTCAGACACGCCGCTCTGTCTGCCTCAGGGAAGCAGGAGAGGAAGCAAGATGAGCGGTGGAGGGAGAGATGGACCCTTACTACTTTTCCAGCAGTGGAATTCTTGAAGAATTTGGCTCAAAGGATACAATTCATCCTCCAGTCACACTAATTATCGCTCCAGGGGAGGAGCAGGTGTTTGTTTTTATGTTTTCTTCTGAGGTGTGAGAAGTTACCCATAATACCAAGGAAATGGAGTGGAGGAGCCACAGTCTCAACAGAAGTATGTTATTGGACAAAAACAGCCCAGGGGGAGATGGAAGACTGTGTTAGAACAGTCATCATGGCAAAGATGAAAAATACTTTCAAATAAGTAACTTTAATGAATTAATAATTAAATAAGCATCCAAAGGATGCTTGGAACCCAGATGCTTCAATGTTGGAGAAACAGAAACTGTATATGATAGATCTTCCAGGGCATGGAAATTAGCTATACTTTCTTAATTCTTGTGGTCACCAAGCTGGGCAAAGGCGGTAGAAAAAAGCAAAATGAGCAAGGTGCTGGTGTCCTGACAAACCCCTTGAACACACTGAGTTCACCAGAGTACCTAAAATCTACTATGCTATATACCCACTGGACATTGTTTCAGGCTAGTCTGACATTAAGTGATGCTAATAAATGTGCCCAGTAGATTATAGAACATATCACAATAGTTGGGAGAGCAAGAAAAGCCACAAAAATGCTACTAGAAAAAATTTGATGATCTACAATGATTCTGTGTAAAAGTTTCATAAAGATCTATCTTATCTAGCGCAGTAATGCATTGAACTTAATTGCTATGCTTACGGAACACTAGAGAACTTCTAGATTACAGATAAGACAAGGATAACTACAACATCATTCTGAAAATTCTAGGAGATTAAATTAAATAAGACATGAAGCGGAAACAAGGGCTATGACCCATTGAAGTCAAAGATCACTAATAGCAAATACCATATATTGCTTGTCATTAAAATGTGAAGAAACAACAAAATAATCATGTTGAGTAAGTGAATCAGATGCTAAATAAAAGTGTCAAATCCAGTAATTAAAGATATGAAGAGAAGTTAGAAAATGTAATTTTTTATTTGTAAGGCGATTGAAGGCTAATTATCTTATGACTCTCTACATTGAGAAAACAAATACTCCAAATGCAGTACGTTAAAAACATTATACAATTTCTGAACTGGCCTGAAGATAGGCATCCAGGGAACTAAATAGGTCAGGAATTTGGAATACTGCTAAATGCTGGGGACCAAGACTTCAGCTTAGACGGTAAGATAGAAAATTGACTGTTGGAGATAAATTGGGGAATCTATTCTGTACATAAAGTGGAGATCATAAAGCATATTCTCAGTGTTACAGAGAGCAATAAATAAATCCAGCATACAGAAAAGGTAATCAAGAAAAATTTCTTCATTAAAATTTTACTCCAGTTGATAGAAAAAAAAAGGTACTCATAATTCTCTTAAGTACAAACTAAGACTCATATATATGTGTATACACACAGATAAGATATCTATATCTATATCTGTATATATATGATGTCAAAATCTCCAGTGGAAAGTCTTGTGTGATTAAAAATTTTGAATGCATCCTATTATGACTTGCTTTGTACTGTGTTTCACATATTTAGAGGTGAGCTATGTTAATACCAGATAAAGACTCTCCAGGAAAGAAATACTGATAGCAATAAAAAAGACTATACAATAAAAATGTTCAATTTATTAATAATATATATTAATTCTAAAATTTGTATGCAGTTGTTTACAAACTCTTAAAATTAATAAAACTAAAGTTGATAGGCTTATAGGAAAAATAGACCCCATACATTAATGGGATATATTTAATATTTTTTTCTCAGTAATTAATAGGTCAAGTGACAAAATACTATAATAGAAATTATTTCAACATGATAGTCTTGATGAAACTACCCCTAAGAGTTTTCAGGAAATTGATAGATGAGATCTTATTTTAAGGTAAAAATGTAGACAATCTAAAAATTATTCCCAAAAAGATAACTGGGAAATACAATCCAGCTAAACAAACAACTATGGGTTAAGAAATAATACAAATTTAAAGGCAGTGGAAATGGGTGATAATGACACATTATATTTCAAAATGTGGGAGGGAGACAGTGATATTAGGAGAAAATAAGACGATTTAAATGCTTATATTAGAGTTAGTATCAGTGAGTTAAGAACAGCAGAGTAAGTTTCCCAAAAGTATAAGAAACCCAATAATCAAAAAACAGCAGAAATTAATGAATCAGGAAAAAATATAGAACATATCAACAAAGGCAAGAGTTGCTTCTTTGAAAGATGGATGTGTGCCAGTCTGGAAGATTTATCAAGAAAGAAGAGAGAAAGGCAAAACAAATACTATTAAGAATTGAAACATGGACATAGACCTGCCGCATCTGTGAGGGGAGGGGAGAAAAAGGGGGAGTGAGCACACAGACTCTGGTGGGGCATTATGGGTGATTCAGTGAGGAGAACTGTGGTGACCACACCTGAGGGGAGAAATGATTATGAAGAAAATGAGCAAGGATGTAAAATAATGCTAACTCAATTAAATAAAGAACATGTATTCATAGGTTAAAAACACAAGTGGTATTGCGTAAACACTTTACCGTCAATAAATTTAAAATCCTAGAAAATAAAAAAAATTCTTAGAAAACCTCAGTTTACTAAAATGGATCAAAAGAAATAGAAGGCATAAGTAGCCCTAGAATGGCTAGATAAATTGGGTCAATACTTACAAAGAAAACATCAGCATAAGATGGCTTTCCCACGCTTGTCATATTTGAGGGGCAGGCAATCTTAATCCTGTACACATTATAAGTGATTGAAAAAAGAGAATATTCTCCAAGCAATTTGATGAGATTTGCATAACTTGATACCAAAGTGAAGTAGAGCATGTAAGGGAAAAAATAATTCCAGCCACGATCATGGTAGAAATAAGACTAAACAAAATATTGACAGACAATATTTAATGGTATGCTTAAATGAAGATATATGATGATCAGGTTGCTTTTATTCTGTTAATGAAATTTGATTAATATATATTACCATATTAAAAGACAAAATATGATCATCTTAATACATGCAAAAAAGACTTTCAGTGGAATTCACCAATCCCTCCTATTTTAAAAACTGAACCAGAAAACAAGCAAGTAAGTGAATGAACAAAAATTGAAAATCCGCAAATATCAAACCTGAGGAGAAAAATGCATAAATTCCTATTAATTTCAGGAACAAGTATATCCTACTCAAGTGAAGACTGAAGCTTTTACTATTTGGGAGGAGAGGGATCATGACTATTGGAACCTTTGTCAGTATCAGCTCTTTTATTTTCTGCAACTCTATACCTTTTCTCTCTTTCCCCAGCACCTTTGTAAGTTTCCATCTAAAGTTCCCTGTGATGAAATTATTTTCATAATTCAACCTTAATATTACAAATGAAATTTATATATCCAATTGTTATATATCCAAACCTTAACATTACAAATAAAATTATATATCCAATTATTATATATCTCAACCTTAATATTACAAATAAAATTATATATTCAAACGAATAAGAAAAAAGCATACATATGATTTAGAGATTTAGGCTATTTCATTCTAACACTTAAGAAAAAGACATTTTTCATAGAGCAGTTTTAGGTCCCGAGCTAGCTTAGAGTAGGTGAAGATGGCCTTCTTCATAATGAATATCCTCCCCCGGAAGGGTACATTTGTTTTCTTAAGTAAATTTTTGTTGAATCTCGTGAGTTTTGAGCATCCTATAGGTGTACAATACCCGCATTAGATGCCACCTCTGTATAATCACATCAGGATCAACCCCAAAAGCTGGTTTCCATGTATCACCAGACACTTGACCTGTGTGTCTTGCCTGTTCCACCCGTATCCCAGCCCCATTTCCTTATAGGAGTCACCGATGCATTCTCTGCATCTTTGTGTTTATTTTGTTTTCCTTTGTACTTTTGCCTCATTTCTTCCCCACGTATGAATGAAGTCAGACTGAATTTGCTTTCTCCTGTGGAGTTAACTTACTTGACAACATACTCTCAGGATTCACTCGTCTTCTTGTAAATGCCAAGGTTGGAAGATTTGCTCTTTTTTTTTTTTTTTAACCTACAATTTTTTTTAAATTTTTTTATAATCAAATAGTTTATATATATATACATTTCATATCTTTGTAGGAAGATTTGTTCTTTTCCTTTCCGCAGCCGAGCAGTATGTGCACGCCATGTCTTCTTCATCCATTCCTCTGTGGGCGCTCAGGTTGTTTCCACATTCTGACTGCTGTGAGTAGTGTTGCAGTAGACATAGAGGTGCTATCTCTTTCTGAGTTGGTGCTGTTTGAGTACATGATTTGAATTGTTAGATTTAAATCTATCAGTGATAAACTTGAGCGAAACATTCAATAGTTTTGGACATTTACTTATTTTGTAATTTTCATACAATGTTGGTCACATTTGTATGATTGTTGCTCCCCTTGGGTATGGGTATGGCCCTCCCTTCTGTACTGTTGCCCTGATAACCCTAATCCCCTTCCCCCCTCCCCGCTCCGGTCACTCCAACTCCTCTCACTGCAAGCTGTTGGTCCATATTGGGCCTACTTTTCTTTCTCTGGAGCTCTGTCCTTTCTCCTGGGTGTGGACTTGCTCTCCTGGACAGCACAGACCAGGCTGCTCAGGTCTCCACAAGTGACCGAGGCGGGTTAGGCCGAGAACATGAGGAACTTGTCATAGGGCAGGTGTGTGGTGGCGTCTCCAGGTTCCTTTCTGGCGTCTGTCATGCGGTGCTGGTTCTGTGCTGTGCGGTTCTGATGTCTGGGTTCGGGAGCCCGACTCCCAGCCGCTGGTGGTGGAGGCGTTCCCTGCTGGAGACGGACTCCCCAGGTGGCTGGTGCAGCTTTCTCCTCTCTCGTGTCAGCAGCTCTGCCTGGGGCCGCAGCCACATCTCTCTCTATGGCTTTCTTCCCCCACTGATTGGTAAAGGCGGGAGCCTCACTCACGTTGCACGTCACTGTGGACCAGGGGTTTGCTTCCCCAGCCCCGGAGACGATGCAGGTAGAATCTGTGGCAGGTCAGCTCCAACCTGGTTTCACCTTCTTGTCTTGGTGGTTCCTGACACTTGAAACATCAAATATTTTTCTGTGAGCACCCGCTACATTGATTGCACTGTTTGAGACAGACTCTCATTAGATGGTAATTATCTGCTTTCATCTTTGCTACTCTCCGTGGAGTACTTACACGTGCCGGTCATGACTGGTCTTTTACATATGATTTTACTTAATCTTTTTAGTTCAAGAGGTCATAGATCACACATGCATTATTTTCTTTACCCATTCTTTATCCGTTCTTTCCTATTCCTTCCACTTGACACTGGTTTAGGGACATTCCTCTCATCATGACGAGCAGGTGGTTTTGGGATGGCACCCACCGTCTCTTGGCTGTGGATGAACATGCCATCCAGCATGAACCAGCCAGTCCGCACCATGGGGGCTGTTGGCACGGAACCACACTCAAGCCAGTCAGAATTCCTCCTCTCTATTTTTGAACTCATGATAGGAAGAGAAGGTTCCTTTCCCTTTTGATTGGACACCTCCTGGGGTCTGAGCCTGGAATTGTCCGCTCTGCGAAGGTTGGAGAAAATAGTCAGGAAAAGTTCTGACATATTATAGGGTCTTATTTTGTTCATTTTACAGATGAACAAACATCTTAACTAGTTTGTTAACTAAACATCTTAATTAACAAACAATTAAAGAGTTGCATAGCTAGTTAGTGCATAGCTAGTAAAGGGAGTTAGTGCATAGCTAGTTAGTGCATAGCTAGTAAAGGGAGTTAGTGCATAGCTAGTTAGTGCATAGCTAGTAAAGGGAGAGCTGGACCTGAAGTCCTCTGACTTCAATACCCATATGTTATTCAATACCCATATGTTATTTTCCTGTTCTGAATGGCATCCTGCCTCCCATATCCATGAACATGCACTCTTGACATTCTGCCAGGTCTGAGGCTCTGACCAGGGAAATGTGTGCTTGTTCTTGTCAATAGAGGACAATTAATAATCATCTCTGCACCTTATAGTCCCTGAATTTGTTCACCTGATGCTCCAGGACTGATTGGGATGGCAAAGAGGTGCCATCTTTTTTGCAGTAATTCTGCTGGGTTAGAAGTGATTGCCTAGAACTTCATGTTGAAAAGGATTCTGGGACTCTAGCTGGACCAGTAGAAGGGAGGGAAGTGGAGTGGGGGGGGGGACGGATTACTCTCTTTTCACTTATTTGGCCAATAGGATTGCATCTGGAGCGAGGGAGTTCAATGTTTTAGCATCAAGGGACTCATTTTCCAGTTCAAAACACGTTTCAGTCATTCGCCAGGGTCTCTCCTGTGTGCCAAGTGAACTCCTTCGATAGTTCCCTCATTAACAGGATGATGCCATCTGACAGCGATCACCTCCAAATGCCCAGATGGTCCTACCCCACAACGAGAGGAGTGGCGACATGACCTGAATTTAGATTCTGGAACTGAATGTCATCTTTGGGAACCACTCTTTTCTGGTGCGAGGGATGCTAAATCACAGCCTCCCTGAAAATGATTCTGCGCTGGTATTGTTGAACATTTCCTAACAATCAAACTGGGCCTCCCATTTTGTTGGTTGGAAGTTCCATTTCTCCCTCTTTGGCCCAAGTTACTTAGCAATGAGCAGTCCAACTATGCGCCCACCATATTGTTTTGTGTGTTTGACCAGAACATTGACAGATTAATAGGAAGGGTAAACTGCAGAGGCCCAGTGTGGGGCGGCAGGATTGACTGACCGAACTGTGCCATGTTTACTCAGAGGCAGCCACAGCAGAAGCCTGCGGGGAGGGGCTGACCCAGGTCATTGGCATTTGTTTCTTGTCTCTATAGAAAACAATTGTCTTCTCAGTGGAAGATGGCTTTCTCTGAATCTACACAGTTCCACTGATGAGGCAGGGTTTGCCTTTCCACTGTGCTTGCTAAAACGCACACGCACAAATAGAAGGCCACACACAAGTTCACACCTCCTGGGTTTCCTGAGAATCTTCTGACGCAGGTCAGCCTGGAGAGGAATCCAACTCGGGGAAGTTGATCTTGAGGCTCTCTAAGTCCTCACCAACTCGTGGCTAGCTTCCCATCGTTGAGTTCTGTGAAGTTTTTAATAACGTTTCAGGATACGTCAGTCACCTCCCCAAGCCCTGATTCCTGAAGGCACAATCCATTAACATTTACCTCTATTGCCTTTGTAAAGTCCAGCTTGGCTGGAAAGGTATTTTCATTTTCAGATTTCTCTGCAGTGAGTTGGTGTGAGTGAGACACATTAATAAAGAGGAAAAATCCACCTTGGGCGAGGCTTAATCCATGCAAAGAGGTGACTTTTACTTAAAAGCAAGAAGCGTGATTCTGGATGATAGATTTCTTCGAACAGGGCTAATTTTACATTTCTGAAGTGTTATCATTCTTTAGAAAAAGGTCTGCTTCTCATAAAAGATTCTATAGGGATTCTGACTGGCTTTGGGGTTAATTGAGCTCTCTCTAGACATGTATATGTATATATGCATACGTACTGTTGCATATATATTTATCAACATGCTACACATTTGTACAGACGTGTAGACACATATAATCAGCCAGACAGCTTCTGGTCGTAGGGAGCCGATGGTCTTGGAAGGGGATAGGATTGGCCTGACGTGTGGGAACAGTCGTCCAAACACTGGAGAATTATCAGGGTGTTGGATCACCCTGCAATGTAGCCAGTGTCTTGGTGGTGTAGACAAACACAAAGGAGGTACCTGCCCCCAAATCCGAAGATACTGGAAGATCCGTGCCTTTCCTGGGGCTCTTTATTATAGTTCAATTTAACCCCAATGACCGGACATGAATGAATGAATAGCTGTCCACTTAGCGCCGCGTCTGCAGATGCACAACTAGGCTAAGGGAAGGAACTGACCGATTCAACTAAGCATGGCGGAGGCAAGGGTTACGACTCGCTTCAGCTGGGTGCGTTGTGGCTGTGGTGTTAACCCCATGTCCCAAAAATCTGGGGAGTGAATAGTTGCAGGATCCAAAGTCTGCAGAACAGTGATCACTGGTTAGTTGTTGTAACCCTAGCAGGACCTGGAGTCTCTTCGAGGGTGTGTTTTGTCACCTGTCACACTCCTCCTCTCCTCAGAGAATCTGTCTTAAAATAATTAGCAGGCGAGGCCAAGGTTTCTGGCCACAGTGATGGCAGCTGTGGTCACAGCCTCACCGGAGCCGCCCATCCAGCGGTCAGGATATGCTCTGGGCTACAGGTGGACAGTGATGTGGTGCTGCCACAGGCACCTTCCCCCTTTAGGGCAAGCAGTGTTGATAAGCAGCAAATTTGCACAAAGTAATTAAAGCTGCAAGAGAAAACCTGAAAGAAACAATCAAGAAGACAGCTAGTCCAGAGAGAGAGAATTGTAACTAGGTGTGGTGACAAACAGAGACATCCTAACCATTTTCAGAGTTTATCTGAGCACAAAAGAACGCTGATCAAACCCAGGACCAGACCAGGAGTGGTTAGGAGCGTTCTGGATGGAGTTCAGGGCAAGATTTTTGTAGAAAAAAGGAAATTCTGTGATTGGCTGTAACTTAAAACCTGGCTGCCGTTCGTCGCGGGATGTGAGCATTTTGATTTCATAACTTTGGGGCAACTACAGGCTTAACTTTTAGTTTGCCCACATAGTCAGCCCAGGCAGCAGAAGCTCACCAGCCTAATGAACCTCATTGTTTAATTAATTGAACCGATATTAGCAAGGCTTCGTGGAGATCATGGCCCAGTATACACAGTGTCTAATCAAAGCTGTGCACCTGAGCATAACATCATGTTCTATGCCAACTGTACCTCAGTAACAGAAATTTCAAAAGACACCTAGATGGACTTGTTGGTGATTTTGTCGCTTTGAGGGTCTGTTTTACAAACACTTATAGGGAACATGTGTTTTCTTCAGAATAAGATTAGACAGCGAGTGGTACATGATTATACGGGTTTTCCACAATGTTCTTTGGCCTTGTTCCTGAGAGCTGTTAGAAGAATGGTTTCCAGGCTTTGATTCATTGACATCAGCCTTCTGCCTGCACCCCACCCCCACCAGGGTCCTGGCTTGGAGGTTCTGAAGGTGGGGTGAGCTGAGAAAGGGAGACACCCGATGAGTACAGCTGGGGCAAAGCTTGGCCTGGGGTGTTGGGAGAATGTGGGAGTCCCCAGCTATCGACTGCCTGAGAACCTGCGTGTGGCCTCCCATCTACAAACTACTGGCTGGATTTGGCCAGAGTAAGTTACCCGGCTTCGCAGGGACATCGACACATCACCATGGAAATGCTGTCATCCCTGGCGCAAATGTCTCAAGGCCTCACTCCAGTGGGGTTTTTTGTCCAGACTAAGATTCACCTGTTAGTTCCACGGAAAAGGGAGGCTGAATCTGGAGGTCATTTGGGCTTCAGGGGAACCATCAGACCTGCTTTCTCCCATTGGGTGTGTTTCGTGTCCGGGCTCATGGGTGACTCTTGAAAGTGGCAGTGGCTGTTCTGCGAGCACTGGGCACAGGAGAGAATCCCAAAGTTGCTGTCTCATGCTCCTCCAAGAACAGAGGAAATCACTCCTCGGGCAGCGGGGGGAGAGGCCGGAGTGAAGAGCAAGGAGAATGTCATCTTTCAAAGCCCGGAGCAGGAAACACCACCCTTTATGCTACGTCGGCAGTTTGCGTCCTTGAGTTGACGCTTGTCGTTAGCAAACTGGCATCAGCACGTACGTGTGTAATGAGCGCATGTGCTGTGTTTATGGCTCCATGAGCCATCAGTACCTTCTGTAATCCAGGGCATCGTAAGCAACCGCGCACAGAAGAAACTGCTCCCACCCAGGAGAGTGGAAACTGAGCCTCAGATATCGAGCCTTCCTCAAATGCTGCTGTCCGGAAGGCGTCATGGAAGGATCTAGACTTGAGACTTTGAAACTTTTTGGATAATGTCCCACATGTATAAGGAAATGCATTTCACATGTCGTCTCCATGACACTCATGCATGTGGAGCTTCCACCCCCCGGAGCCACACACGCAGTGTCATTGCATCTGATATCCGGGACCCTGCGGAACATCCCGCTGCTTTGTCCTGTTCTCTGGTGTTCCGTCCCATCCCGTCCTGTTCCTCTCAGATACTATACAGAAAATCTCCATCTTAGTGAGTCTTGCTGGTCCTGGTTGGCAGTAATGATACGGGCGCTGCCAGTTACTAAGCACTTACTATACGCTGATAGGGCGCTGAGCTTTTGACAGAGATCTCTGCGTATGACTTTCGCAGGACTTGCATGCTGACCTCCTTCCGGGAGGATTGTGCGACCGCTCCCTTAAAGCAGAGGCAACCGAGTCTCAGCGGGGTGGAGCGTGTGGCCTATTCGGCATATCTGGCGAAGGATGCCATCAGCAGCAGCTCCCAAGGCACGTTCTCAGGTCCAAGAGCGGGGTATGACTCCAGGACACTGCCCGAAGGTCGCTTTTCATGAGGGGGAACCAGGGACACGGGTGTCGTCTGCAGCATTCAGGCATCACGCGGGCGGTGCTTCCTCTGCTGGGGTGGTGCTGCTGCGCTGGGACCCTGGTGAGCGTCCGGCCTCCCTGGGCCTGTCTGTTCTCCTTGCCACCATCCTCTGACTCTCGCAAACCCGGCCTTCATCGCAACGTCAGCATTTTCCTCTACTCGGCGTTCAGTTGGCCGTTGGTCTGGTCTTTGTAAACATGCGTTTTGAGTGCGTCTAAGAAGCTGCTCTGGGTGAGTCGTTGAAGAAGGTGGGCGGTGGGGGTTCCTGGCAGTCACGGTGCCTTGACAAGGAGTCTTCGCTTTCCAGCCGTAAAGGATTTTGTCTGGACTGTAGGCTCGCTCCCACAGCTCATCCTCAATAGGAAGGCTGGGTTTTCTGAGTTATGTTAAGACGGATGGGCACACCTGAACCTTGAGCATCGCTGTTATCAACCCTTGGGTCCAAGCTAGGCAGGCAGACCAAAGCTGGGGCTCCGATGGGTCCGATTGTTCCGTTGAAACCATCTCACATTTGCACAGCACCTGCACGTTTCCAAAGCTCTTTTCCTTCTACTCCTTGATCCTTGAGACAATCATGGGATTAAAAGAAGCTAAGTGGCTTTGCGGTCAGCTTTCTCGCTGTGGAAGTGGACACTCAGAAAGGATAAAGATAGCAGAAAGTGGACAGGATGTGGATGAAGTCATTTACTCAGTCTCGGTTTGACAAGGCGGGGAGGCCCAAACGCCCAGAGAAGTTAGGTGACTTGCTCAGGGTCACCCAGCTCGTCAGTGACGAGCCCACTGCCGGAGCCCACAGTCCCATGCCACGCCGGAGCGCTCTCTCCACCAACGTGGCGACTGAAGTCTCTGAACTTCATGTCAGTGTCTTTACTCCCAAGCTCTGGCATCTCTGCTCCGGGTTGGTGAACGTCAATGCCTACATGGCAGATACAGCGGTGCCCATATGCCTACCTGTCTCAGCGTGTTCCGGGATATTTTATAAACGCGAAGTGAGTCCAGGAGACCGTCTATGCCTAGTTCTCTAATCAGGAAGTTATTGTTCAACTTCTTCACAGACCTACACTGACTTTGGTGGGTAAGCCCTTGGGATTGCCTGCCTCTAACATGGACAAGGTTGTGCGGAACTTTGTTACGGGGTTGTCATCTTTGGGAAGAAGAGAAAACGCCATAAAGTCGTCTTCTTAAAGAAAGCTGCACCCTTTGTGAGTGAAGGTACATGTTCGCTTGCCAGCAGCGTTGTGTTCTCTGCAGGCATGTGTGAAATAGCATATGTGGGAGAGTCTGTAAGAAAACATTCCACGCAATGCAATACGTGGATTCCAGAAACGTTCCTCCCCGTGAATATATTGCTTCACTGTGAGTTAATGAAAGAGTATTTTTCAGTCAATCTGAGCTCCTTAAAGACTATAGAAGTAGAGACCGAATTAGTGGTACCTGTTAACAGATGTGTGCACGGAAAAGAACTCCCAAATGATTAGGGATGGCCGTTTCTTTTTGTTTTTATTTATATAACTTTAAAAAATCAATTCGCGTGTGCACGCACACATACATACTCTACCCCGAGGTTCTCCTACCACCTTATCACCTGTGAACCATCTTGATCTCTTGTGCTCATCCCTCCCCCATTTCACCCTCCTCCCCCTCTCTTGCTCTAGGCTTCAGTTCTGCTGACAAGGGACCTCCATCTCTTAACCTGCCTCTGACCTCCCTCATCCCTTTGATAAGAGTTGCAGCTTCTTAGTGGGAAGGAGCCGAGTGCCAATACCAGATACCCAGGTTCACGTTGAGCATAAGCGGGTAGCCCGCGTGGATATACTGAACTCCTAATGTGCAGATGGGCTCTCTTAGG
>PVHY01029243.1:0-14468 GCA_004024945.1 Uropsilus gracilis | reverse complement strand
GAGCCCACGTCTAGACAGAACCCACCATACTGTCGGGACCATTCTGTGGAGATTCGGGTCTCGGGCTTTGGCTGCCATGTGTCCGGGGAGGCAGCGGCGTGGTCCCCTCAGGAGGCAGAGATCACTGCATGTGGACAGCTGAGAGCCTCAGATGGGGTCAGTGGCTCAGTGGCAGGTAGGCCCCTTCCTGGGGTGTGACCTGCTCCCATGCGGGTGTGACCTTGGGGTCCCGGGTTAGGGATCCCAGCACCTCTCTCAGTTTTTTCCTGCAGGAGGTCCTGATAAGGCCCTGGGTGTCATTGTCTCCTGGGTGTCATTTTTTAGGACTGTAGATAAGGGGGACTTGCTGAAATGTGAGGATGGCCTAGATTAGAATTTCCTTTCAGACAGATACAAGGGGGAGGAAGAAGTAAAACAGGTTTTTTGTTTGTGTTTTTTTTTTTTTTTTAATTGTAATGTGATAACTCAGGAGCTGTTCCCTAAAGGCAGGGAAACAGAAATGAGAAAATACATAAAGGGAGTTCAAACAAAGAGAGGGATTCTGTCATCTGTAGGATGAGTGGTTTTGTTCAGGGACTTCGGAGGATGAAGATGTGGCCATGTGAGCTTGGCCATGTGGCCAAGGCCTGGGGCCTGTAGCCTTTGGCTGGCCCAGGTTAGTAGTGTGTGTATTAAAGAAAGAAAAGGAGTTCAGTGATTTAAACTCCGTGTTGGAGGCTTTTGTTTTTTGTTTGTTTTTTGGGTTTTTTTTGCTGAGTTTAACTTGTGTAGTAGAGGTTGTGCAAAACCCAGGCTTGAGAAGAAAACAAACTTTGCTGGCTCTGGTACTATGGAGTTTGTTTCTACTACTTGGAGAAGGTCTAGGAAAAAACATCATGAAGGAGTTGGAGCATGCCAAAGGAAGATGTCTTCGAGCATGTGAAGATAAACTGACTGAATGATGTTGGTGAGGATTTTTGGACAATCTGGGGAAAGGACTATAAGCAATGTTTAAAAAGGATTTAAACAATGTTAAAGTAATTGGAGTTTTACTTAGATGTATCTTTTTGCAGTAATTAAAAATCACTTTGTTAAAAATAAATTAGTCTGCACTCTGAGAGTCTTCCTTTGGCTTGGGATTTTGGTGAAAAGGCTGGGGATGGTGGAAAGGACCCACGAAAGTTTTAAAGAGGGTAAATTGAGGCAAACTGATATCGGGTGAGAAGACAGACAAAACGGAGTGCTTACCCAAACTTACAAAGAGTAGCAGCTGGCCCTTTAAAAGCCAGTCACACACCATGTTCTTCCTAGCCGGTGCACACAGTAGCAAGACCACATAAACTTTGAGGGAGACAAAAACAAATTTGCTTATTAAAAGGACAAACCAAATAAAAGTCATTGAGGAGTTCAGGGAACCCCTTTGGTGATCTTACCACACAGTCCAGTCTCTAGTCCAAAACTGCACATGGCTGCTCAGCCTGTGCACCCACAAAATGGCGGCTGCCCCTCCTTAACCTGGATGAAGGAGTGAAGATGGGGCTGTCACTCCTTCAAAGACACAGCTCCACTCACTGCAAAACAGAAGAAGCCAAGCTGGTGTCATCGATCCTTCTTGGAAAGCAGGAGATTCAAAACCAAGAGGGAAAACCAGGGTGGCTTTATCAATTCTCCTCCAAAAGGCACTGCTCCGGCTTCTTTCAATCTAACTCCAAAGTGGCCCGGCATCAGCAAAACTCACCTCAATACAGCAACACAGCAGCACTTCTGACATCTCACGTGAAAACGGCAACACAGCAAACTCTCTTCAGTTCTCCAGAAGACTTCCAAGTCTCGCAGTTTCAAAATTAAACCAAGTTTTCAAGTACCACATTTCCAAGATAGCTGACACAGGTCACAAGCTTCTCTAACATGATTCCCTGGGTTCCTCACTGGCCCAGGTGGAGATGGAAGCCCACAGCTTGGCTTCCTTCCCTCCCCGGTGCCCCACATGGCAGCGGGAGCTCTCAGGCCTTCAATCTCCCTGCTGCTTCTCTCTGCAACTTCTCTCAGTTTTCTATATTGCCCTGTTCTCTTACTCT
Organism: Uropsilus gracilis; assembly: GCA_004024945.1. Classification (NCBI taxonomy): domain Eukaryota; kingdom Metazoa; phylum Chordata; class Mammalia; order Eulipotyphla; family Talpidae; genus Uropsilus; species Uropsilus gracilis. Next base: position 12,411 of record PVHY01029243.1, on the reverse strand, counting down.
TTCCCTGACCTTTTCTCTGTCCCCTCCCTGATCCTTTAATCCTCTTTTCTAGATAGAAGGCTTAACTCCCTTCTCCAAGTCTCCACCTGCCAGTGCTAACAATAGCTATTATAATGCATCAGCACCAGTGCTGGGGGCCACAGCCCCCTAACAAAACTAGTCTGAAGTTTAAACTGTGTTTCTAAGTTTTTCCATTTTAGGTCTGAGAGAGGGGAGAGAGCTGAAAAAAGCTGGTAGCTGATTTTTGATACCAATAGTAGGTGAACAGCGATATGCTAATTAAAGACTTTGACTCTGTTTCCTAGGGAAAAGCAGGCACAGGTGTTCTGAGTTCAAGTCACATAATCTCCAAATTTTTACCCAGTTTCATTGACACTTGGCTCTTGTGGTCATGGAGGAAAGTGTGCTCATCTCTTGGTGTCTCCCACAGCTCTAGCTTCTAGTCTCTACAAGGATGGATCTTCAGACCTGCCCCCAGCATATCCCCAACACCCTCCACCACTCCAGGGATCCTTTCTTCTCCTTCTCCTCCTGCTCCCTCTCTTGAGGCCTGGGTTTTGCAGTCACCTGTCAAGAGTTTATAATCTGCTCTGTTGTCTCCATATTATATGGGAGAGAGACCATCCAGCACCTGTCTTCCTCCTCCTTGTCAAAATCTGCATCACAGGATTCGGAATAAATACTCTCCATGATGCAAGAACAAGAAAGGCTTTATTATTATTATTTTTTAATATTTTTTATTTTTGGATTTTGTACAATACATGATTGCATAATTGTTGATCCCCATAGGATTACCCCACTCCACCATGCTTTCTCTGGTCTCTTTGTCTCCTTTCTTTTTGTTGTTTGTCTGTGTTTAGTCCTTTAGTCTTTAAGGTTTTTTTTTTTTTTTTTTTTTTTTTTTTTTAATATCTTCATTGGCCATTCCGAGCGCCTTTGGCTTATATCCATGTTTCTTGTTTCTTGGTGGCTGTTCTTTGCATTGTTTTCTGCCTCATTTTGCTGCTTCATCCCATTATGTTTCGTGTGTTTAGTTTTAGGGACCCAATTACCAGTCTTGGGTTTTGGTAGAGCTGCTCCTCCATGGGGACAGTGTTCGACTGATGGTAGGTCTCCAAGTCTTCTTTTTAGGAGCTTTGCTGTTAGACCACTGTCATTCTTTTTTTCTTTTCTCTTTTCTTTTTTGAGACTAGGTCTCACTATTTTTGTGGGGAACTGCAGGCTCCCGTTCCCTGGGGTACCACGGACTCAAATGATCCCCAGCCTCAGCTTCCCATGTGGCTGGGATTACAGGCATGCACCACCACGCCCAGCTATATATTTTCTTTTGTTGGAACTGGGTCTCACTACGTGCCCCAGGCGAGACTTGATCCACGATCCCCAGCCTCAGCCGCTTCCTAGGCTGAAGCTTACAGTCATGAACCACCATGCCCAGCTGCCACTGCTATTCTGCAGGCATCTGTCCTTTGGCAACAGGAGTGTGCTGTTTTGACTGCATCTCTGTGCCAGGTTTATGGTGGTAGCTCCCAGTGATTGGTATGCCAAACTCTTTCTCATGTTTGTTCTCACAGGCCATTGTTCTGTGAACTTGCCTTGCTCTTTTTGAGTCCTGCCTTAGAGGCATTTGTTTTTAAAGTCTAAGAAAGGCTTTATTGACTAGCTTAAGGTAGGGTCCAACCTCAGTCTGGCCTACCACCTCAGCGATCCTACCAGAACATGGAGGACCGACCCCTCTGAACCTCAAATTGAGTCTTTTATACGTTCTTAGGTCCTGATGGCTGTTGCAGTGGTCTGGTATGGACAGGTCATCCTCCGTTTGCCTGGTCTTCATCGGACAACCAGTCAAGTGAACTTGCCACCCTCTGATTGGTCAGAGGCAGGCTCATGTTTGGTTTCCTGGAGCCAGGAGATTCTGGGGCTGAAAACAATCTTTGGTATAGAAGCAAAGCTTAGGAGACCTCTGGCTTAGGTGACCTCTTGTCTAGAAGAAAGGTTTAGGTGACCTTGGACTAAGAGACCTTTGGCCTAGAAGCGAGGCTTAGGCCTGTCGGATATAGTTAGGTCAGGCTATGTCACATCATCCTGATGTATCTCACTCAGTATCATCCTCTCCCACTCTGTCTGCATACTGCAAATGGCAGGACTCGTCCTTTTTATAGCTGAGTGGGATCCACTGTATAAATACACCTGGTTTTGCTGGAACAGTTCTGTCCAAGGACAGGCAGGTTATTTCCTAACTGAGCTGTATAAATAAACGGATAAATACAGCTACACACACCTCAGCGTTGTCTTCAGTGTTATCATTATGGACAGATGTCCAAGGCAAGAGGAGGAATGCAAATAAAATTGACTGGTTACAACCAGTGGAAAGCTTCACAAAAAAAATAAATAAAAAGTAAAAATAACTCTCAGTTGGAGAAGATATTTGCACAAAACACATCTGACAAAGGGCTGAATCCAAACATATAAAGAACTTCTGCAAGAGGAAGACCCAATAGTGCACCTGATAAATACATGCACCTGAGCTGCTCATAACATGTGGTCAGGTTCACTCAGCTCTGCCCAATACAGTCACAGGCTCACATAGCTATTATGGCCCCAGAGTCCCCAGGAACCTCCATGAGCTTCTCTCACCACAGACAGCACAGAGCTGCTATATAGCAGGAGACATGCAAATAGGGCCGGCCCCCTGCTCATGAAAACCAGCCAGCCCAACCCTGCAGCTCTGCACAAGAGCCCAGCCTGCATCCAGGTGTCCACTCAGGGTCAGCACTGAACACGGACACTCACCATGGAGACTGGGTTGAGCTGGGTGCTCCTCGTGGCTCTTCTGGGAGGTAATTCCTGGGAACAGGAGAACCCTAGGAGGGTAAGGAAATGGAGGGCAAGAAGCCATGGATGTCAGCCAGCATCCTGACAGGCTGTGTCTGTGTTTGCAGGTGTCCAGTGTGCAGAACAGCTGGTGGAGTCTGGGGGAGACTTGGTGCAGCCTGGGGGGTCTCTGAGACTTTCCTGTGCAGCCTCTGGATTCACCTTCAGCAATTACTACATGAGCTGGGTCCGTCAGGCTCCAGGGAAGGGGCTTCAGTGGGTTGCATGGATTAGATACGATGGTGGTAGCACAAGACATGCAGACTCTGTGAAGGGCCGATTCACCATCTCCAGAGACAACTCCAAGAACTCAGTGTATCTGCAGATGAGCAGCCTGAGAGCTGAGGACATGGCCCTGTATTACTGTGCGAGAGACAGAGACACAGTGAGGGGAGTGAGTGTGAGCCCAGACACAAACCCTGCAGGGACAGGGGTTGAGCTGGGGATGCCCAGGACCAGCAGGGGGCGCTGGGACACAGTTGCTCCTCAGGACACCAGGGGCTCAGGAAACACCTGGTGGCTGGGGTTTCCTGACTGACATTTGAGGTGATTTGTGGAGCAGGAGAGACTCTGGGGTGTGAGCAGAGCTGAGCAGGGACAGTGATGTTATGTGTGACTGTCTGAACCGTGTTTTCCTCAGAAACAGGCTGAAACAGAATTAAATTGAGCGTAACAGTGTTTTAGGAAAAATTTAAGAATTTTAAACAGCCACATGATAAAATGACTTCCAATAAGCTCAGAACATACAGGATTCTTCACCTGATAAGTGAAGCCCAAAAACACCCACAGCCAGAACCTCACTGAATCCTGACAGACCAGAAACCCCCACCAGGGGCAGGAGGAGGCTGGTCCCTGCTCACTGTCTCTCTCACCTTGTCTGACAGCTGATCTTTGGCAACAAAACAGTCCAGGGAAAGAGCACACAGACTGGGACACGGAAATGAAAGTGTCTCTGCCCACAGATGATTCGAATGTGTACATAGCATAGGAGAGTTTTTCTCAAAATACTTCTCACAACTATCACTTGTGAAAGTTTAGCTTATAAGATTAGATTAATGTACAAGGTTAGTTTTCATAAGATTTAATTTCAAAGCCAATTACTTGTCTATATACATTCAGCAGAAAAGTTAATATGAAGTTTATATGAAAATAAAACTAAATGCTTCTGGGTATTTTAGAAAGTTCAAAATGGAATACTTAAAATTATATCTTACAACATTATACAAAATTTGTATGAATAAAGCTAGGATAATCTGGCATTAGAGATATAAATGCCAAATAAATATATGGAGAGTATTCCATGCTCAAGGATGGGAAGACTGGATTTTGGAAAAATATGAGCACTCCCCAAAAGAATTGTAGGTTTAATGCAAAGCTAATAAAACCCCAGCACACCATCTGGTGGATGCAGACAGACGGACTCTAAAGCCTCAGGACAGGCAGAGGCCCAGGTCAGCACAGATGAAGGAGAATAAAACAGGGGCCCTGGCCCCTGCCCACCTCAGCTACTTCCACAGCTGCACAGCAAAGATGACATGTGGCTGAGACAGAATCAGCTGATAGACTAAATGGACAGAAATGAATCCCAGGAACAACTTCGATCACTGGAGCCAACTCATGTGTCTGAGGAGCAAATGCAATTCAATGGGTGCAAGACTATCTGCTCAAGGATGGGTGATGGGATGACTGGATTTGCACCTGCAGAGAAAGATGAGCTGGGCAGAGCAGCAGATGACACAGATCGAGTCAGAATAGACCCTGGGCAGAAATGTCACCTGCAAAGAAAGGAAACATGGACAGTTAATTCAGTAGTTAACATTCATCTCCATGAGTCTGGACAGAACCTTGATGTGCAAGAAAAAAGCAGCAGTTCCGGGAATAACTGTTTCTAGACTCGTTAAATAAAATCTCTAAACCCTGAACGGGCAGGTGTCATTAAAATAAAAATAAAGTAAAACAGCAGAGTTGATAATCTACTGTCTCACATACACACACACACACACACACACACACACACAAACTATTGATTCTGAAAATGCAAGAACAAGAAGGCAACCAATCACCCAATTAAAATGTGTCAAGAAATAGTCAAAACTAACAAGCTGGCTGTGGACATGAAATGTTCAGCAAACAAAGAGAACAAGATGGGTGAAACAGTGGACTGAGGAACATAAGTGAATATGGTGATCAGTCAGTGGTGATATTGAAGCCTGGACCCCATATGGACAATGATCTTCATTGAGATGATAGGGTGTGCCTAGCTCTAGTGCCATTGTCTCTTGCTTTAAAATTGTTAATGTTACTAAGAGCTGGGTAGGACTTTGATTAGCATACAGGCCAGACAGGACCCCCCACCCAGGAGTTCTCTTGGCAGAAAATAAGGATAGAAATATTGGTTGAGGAAAAAAAAAAGGATCAGCTATTTTGGGAGGAAAGATGGAGGCCAGGCCTTGAGGCCATGAGGAGCTTCAGGCTGGGTGGGCCTGGAAACTCACGGCTCTTACTAAGCATAAGCTGAGTGTGCCTGCTGAAAGCTAAAGAGTTTGGAGATTTGAACTCCATTGGCATGTGCCTTGCTGAGTTTGACATAGCTATTTCTGGAGAGACTGTGTGTTAGATCTGAGAAGAAAATGAGCTTGGCAAGTTCTGGTACTGTGGAGCTTCTTTCTACTACCTGGAGGAGGACAAGGAGAAGACTGCATGGAGGAGTTGGAGCAGCCAAAGGAGCAGCCAAAGGAAGATGTCTGAGCATTTGCAGATGAATTCTGACTGACTGGATTTTGGTGCAATGATCAGGACTAAGAGACTGAATAGTTTTAAACAATCTGGGGAAAGAACTTTGGACAATGCTGAGAAAGATTTTGGGCAATGTTGATTGATGTAATTGGAGATTTTCTAGTATTTTTTTGCAGTAATGAGGAAATCACTTTATTAGAAAGAAATTAGTCTTCACTCTAAGAGTCTTGCTTTGGTTTGGGATTTTGTGAGAAAGCTGGGGATGGTAGAAAGAACCTAGAGAGCTTGAAAGTGGGTAAATTGAGGAAAACTAATAAAAGGCTTTAACTGTAATTTTTAAGGTTTTTTTAAATTTTTGTAGTTTTGGGAGCTGGGATGTGAGAAACTGCTATATAATAAATCTATATAATCTATATAATAAAAAGTAAGGAGGCAGTGAAAACGTAAATGTGATCTATGAAGGCATTTACCTATGGAGGAAACTGCTTTGGCTCTATCTGGCAGAAACAGGCTGTTGAGTTGATTTGATATATAGAGTTAGAGGGTTGCATTTAAGCCATAAAGTCATTTCTTTTTATTTATTACCTGGTTTCAATATAGTGGCAGGAGAAATATGAGAACCACAAGAATCAAAAACATGTGAAATATATTTTAAAAAATGAGCCAAGCACCTGAGCAACCCCCCCCCCCCCACGCCTAGCACACAATACAGAGGGGGAGCCTGCACTGAAATAGACCCATTTCAAACTCGAGTAGTTTCAGTGGGGTCTTTAGGATTCTCTGTGTCTATCATCATGGCTTCTGCAAGGAGTAAGAGCTACACTGTTGCTTCATAAATCTGGGTTCCTCTGGCATCTCCTCTCCCAGCCTGATGCTGAGCAGGATGGAACAAGTGGTGTCCTTGTCAGGTTCTGACCTTGAGGAGAAGCTTCGGGTCATCCCAATCCAGGAATGGGATGCTCCTGTGGTGTGTGCACGTGGTCTGTGTCCTGCTGAGGTGTGTCACTTCCAGCCTCATCTCATCAAGATTCTTTATCATGAGTGGACATGAATGTTGTCAGTTGCTTTCCCTGCACCTATGGGTCTGATCCTGTGAGTCTGTCTTTCCCCTGTTGAAATGGTGACTCATCTCTCTTCATCCATGCTATGGCCCTGAAATGAACACAGGTGATTCTGGATTTGCTGCCTTTAACATGTTGTTAATTCATCATGGTGATATTTTGTTCAGAATTGTTGCATCTCTATTTCTAAAGATATCTGTCCACAGTTTGCTCATTTGTGTGTTGTCTGCTTTAGTGTCAGGATCATGTTGGCCTCATACACTGTGCTGCACCATTCATCTCTCTCCCTCTGTTGCTAGAAGCGATAGAGAAGGATGGTGTCCGGGACCCTTTGAAGGGCGAACTCACTTGGTAGACCAGCAGGCCCTGTGCTTTTTTTTCGGGGGGAAGGTTTTCAATGTTCTTCAATTTTCTTTTTTATAATTGTTCTCAGATACTCCATTTCTTCCTGATTCAGTCACTGAGGCTGTGTGCTGGGGCTGTGTACATAAGATTTTCTGCATTTCTTGTAGCTTTTATAGCTGGTTACATACATGCATTCATCTTGCACATTAAGTCCCTCTGTCTTTCCATTTCTGTAACTTCTCCTTACTCTTTTTTGATTTTTACATTAAGCTTCTCCATCATTTTTTCTAAGAATATAGATTTTTACAGTTTACTTTTTCAACAGTGGTTTTCCTATCAATGATCTCTGGGACTCTCCTTATCACATGTGTGTCTTACACTTTGCTCTACTGTAGCCCCACAGAAGGCTGTAAACTATGAGAAGGGAGGGAACTGAACCGACAACCTGCAGAGTCTGTCCTCACCAGGGAACTTCTCCAAGTCCAGTGACTGTGAGTTGGGATCCCAACATAAGATATTATAACTATATGGCACAGAAGCAGCGATATTTTAGACACCAGAGAGGAGACAGCCAACTTGATATCTCCTCCGCCATCGGAAGCAGCACAACAAAGGATCCCAGAGAACCATGCCACCCACCTGCCCTATGAGAGGTTCCTGGCTTAGAAGGCCTGGCTACCCACTTTCACAGAAAACCTTGGAGTTCCCAGCAGCCTGGATTCCAGGAACATAGATCCTCACCCAGGAAAAGAGGATGTTGCTCCAGGAAAAGGAGACCGGTGAGTCAATCATCATCCAATGTCTTATAAGGAGAGAGGAGTTGGAGTAACTGGAGTGGGGAAAGGAAAGAGGGAGGAAGAAGTTGATCAGGGAGGGTCATAAAGTGAATAATAACTATACAAATACGAGCAGTGTAGTATGGAATTAAAAAGAAGAAAAACCTCTGCTTTAGATTCCATTGTCCCCCATTGTGTTTCAGTATAATTTCCTCTCCATGGTCGTTGTTCCAGAGCAATCACCTAGATTGTTCCTGGGCTCTTCTGGCTCCAAGTTGTGGTCTGGCACCGACACACATGCTCCTTTGCTGTGTCCACAGCCCTGGGAGGTCAAGACTGCATGACTGTTATGTTCGGGTATAATTCCCATTTCATTCTTTTTTTTTTTTTTGAGACTAGATCTCACTATTTTTGCCTATGGAACTGTAGGCTTACATTGCCCAGGGTAACATAGACTCAAGTCATCCCCAGCCTCAGCTTCCCAGGTAGCTTGGATTACAGGTGTGCACCACCACACCCAGCTATTTTTATTGGAACTAGGTCTTACTGTGTGCCCCTGGCAGGACTCGAACCACAATCCCTGGTTCTGACTGCAGCTTCCTAGGCTACGCATACAAGCACGCACAACGTGCCAGGCCATTTCATTCTTCACCCACTCAAGAGCCAAACAGTCATGCTTGTTACAGGACCTGATGCTAAATGTTCATCAGGTTTTCCATCTGGGGAAATTTTCTGTTTGGTACAACTGAGATCAGAAAAGAGAATTGATAGATTTCAATGCTTAAGACATTGTTTATGGAGTAAGAGTGTCTTTCCATTCTTGTACCCGCCCCAAAGGTGTAAGTTCTACCTGCTAAAATTGTCTCCTTCCCACCCTGCACCACAAGGGCTCTGTAGCCCCCATGTCAGCCATCCCTCTCCGCCATCGCACCCATAAAACACTCTCCTCCCCTGGAGGTCTCCATTCTATCCTCGATGTCAAGTGGTTATTCTTGGCTGGGTTCTGATTGATGCTCTGCTGTGTTTCTCTACATTCCCCCCAGTGACGCCATCCAGCATCTGTCTTCTTCATTCTTTCTTTCCGATTCATCATTATGCACTAGAGTCCCTCCTTGTTCTCTCAATAGCAACAGCAGCTCCTGTTTTGATTGCAGAGCCAGGTATCATTATATACACATGATTATCCTGAACTGTAAGGCCCATGGGTGGTTTCCTTGCTATGCTATGTAAATAGGGCTGAAACCAACACAGGGCAAAGACAAGGTACAACAGCCCTCAGCGCTGGCTTCAGTGATGGCTAGGTAGACAGTTCCCCAAGTCAAGAGAAGGAAAAATCTTAGGAATAAATGGGGCTAAATCAAAACATAAAGCACCTGTAAAGTGAAATATAATTTAAGTAAAACAGAAAGATACCTCAACAAATGTGAGAAAATGTTTGCACAAAAAGAATCTGGTCATGTGAACTCAAGACACATAAAGGAGTCCTGCAAGACCAACCTATATTGCACGTACTGAGCTAACACACCTGTACAGCTCACACTGATGACATGTGCTCAGCATACACACAGCTCTGTCCCCAATAAAATCGCACGGTCACACAGCTTCTATGACCACAGAGTCCCCAGGACCTTCTCTGGACTCATCTTGGTACAGACAGCAGCCCTGATCTGATATATAGCAGGAGACATGCAAATAGGGCCGGCGCCCTGCTCGTGAAAACCAGCCAGCCTGATCCTGCAGCTCTGCACAGGAGCCCAGCCCGCATCCAGGTGTCCACTTGAGGTCAGCACTGAACGGAGACACTCGCCATGGAGTCTGGGCTGTGCTGGCTGCTCCTCCTGGCTCTTCTGGGAGGTAATTCCTGGGGCACAGGAGACCCTGAGGAAGGAAGCGGATGGGAGGGGAAGAAGCCATGGATATGAGCCAAGATCTTGATGGGCTGTGTCCGTGTTTGCAGGTGTCCAGTGTGCGGAGCAGCTGGTGGAGTCTGGGGGAGAATTGGTGCAGCCTGGGGGGACTCTGAGACTCTCCTGTGCTGCCTCTGGATTCCTTGTCAGCAGCTACTGGATGGGCTGGGTCTGCCAGGCTCCAGGGAAGGGACTACAGTGGGTGGCACTTGTTAGACATGATGATGGTAGCACACACTACGCAGACTCGGTCAAGGGCTGATTCACCATCTCCAGAGACAATGCCAAGAACTCGCGGTATCTGCAGATGAGCAGTCTGAGAACCGAGGACACAGCACTGTATTACTGTGCTAGAGGGACAAGAACAGTGAAGGAAGTGAGTGTGAGCCCAGACACAAACCCTGCAGGGACAGGGCTGGGCTGGGGGGCAGGACCCCTAGGCAATGTCCAGGTCTCCTGGGACCCAGTGGCCTGGGAGGCACAGGAAGCTCAGGGCACAGAGCATAGCTCAGGAGCAGCTGCTAGGTCAGGGGGTTTGCAGGGCTTCCTGTGGGGCTCCCTCTGCAAGCCCTCAGGCTCCAGGCCCCGGCTATGCCCCAAGGGGCTCCAGTCCCCCCACTCCTCGTGAGCCCCACAGCAGCCCTCTATGAGGCCTCAGCAGAGCGGGATCCTCTTCCACCTGCTCCAGGGTTCTGTGCAGTTTGTGCTCAACCAGACCCCAGGGCTCATCGTCCCCGTGGTCGGGGTCACATCCCTGTGATCCTGGTGCAGGGATGGGGTCATGGGCTGTAAGGAGAGTATGACCACAGGACAGCAGAGAAATCCAGCCCCTCGGGCACACGATGGAATAAACTGATAAACACTACAGGGCACAGGCCACTGTCACCTGGGAGACCCCATATGAGCTCATTGCACTACTAACTTCCCAGACCCAAGGCTCTTCTGGAAATTCACAGATAAGACCAGCACCCCAAAGCCAGGGGAAGCACCTCTGCTCCCCTGAAAATCTCTGCATCTTCCCCCATCACTAACCCCCAGGACCATCACATGGGCCTATCTCCTTTAGGGTCTCATTCCCGGGTCCCACAGCCCATCCTGAGTGACACCCCCTGGGTGGCCCCTGAGCCCAGAGTCTCCCTGTCCTCAGGAGCCTGGTCCCCTGATCCGACCCCAGCAGCACAGCATCCTGACCCCAGGCCAGCTCTGCCCAGCAGCTCAGGAGCAGGGTCTGCAGACCACGGGGGACCCTCCCTGGACAAGGGAGCCCAGCCCACCCAGCGGGGAGTGGGACCCCGGGTCAGGGGACAAAGGCCAAACCCGCATTCCTGTGTTAACAACGTGGGTCCCTGGGCTCCTTCCCGCCTTCCCGGACAGGACGGCTGCAGCCTGGAATGGGTCAGTTCTGCGCCCAGCAACCAGAGGCCGCACATCCAGCCAAGGATGGAAGGGCCTAGCTGGCAAGTGCCTCCCTGGCCACAGTGTGTCAGCTCTGTGACCGCGAGGCTGCTGGGGTGAGGGGCTGGGCTCGGGTCCTGCTCCGTCCCTGTCTCCTGCCCCCCTGTCTGCCCCTGTCTGCTCCCTGCCTGCGTCTTCCCAGGCTTCGCCAGGAAAGGCTTGTTACACACACTCGATGCGCCAAGGCTGTTCTTCTGTGGCCTGAGCAGCAGTGGTCCTGCCTGGACGGGGATGGTGCCCAGTGAAGGAGCCGGCAGATTCCACACAGCTGGGAGGGACCCTCTGAGACCCCGGGAGGACTGAGGGGTGGCCAGGATGAAGAGGTGGCACTTGGTGTCCATCCTCCTGTCTCGGGTCCCCTCCCCATGAAGGGCCAGAGGTGGACTGGACCTCACTTCATGTGGACAGGCCCTTTACACCTCGGGCATGTCTGGGCAGGCGTGTGCCCACAGGCGACAGGGCTGGGGTGGGGTTTTTATCTCCACTGAGTCTGTGCTGGGAAGGGAGCCGAGTCCGGTCTGTGGAGTGAGACGCAGGACTCCATGAAGGTCTGAGCCCTCAGAGGAAATCCTGGGTGAGCGACCTGCACCCTCAGAGACACCAAGATGACCCCAGGCTCAGGGCTCCCCGGTGAGGACACAGAGAGCACCAGCACCCACGGCCCAGGGTGTCAGGCTTGGCCCCGGAGGCTGGGGTTCCCCTGTGTCCTCCGTGCATGAGTTGGGCCTGCTGGACATGAGCCCACAGCATGGCAGTTCCCAAGACAACCACCGCAGCCCAGTGGCTGTGCTCATGGACCCGGGGGATGCATCACCATGCAGCTCGGGGGATGAGGAGACGGGCAGGGACTCCTCCCGTGAAGCAGCTGCATGAGGCCTATGGGCTGCCTGTAGCCTGCACTCCAAGACGGTCAGAGGGGGAGAAGGACGGTGTGTGCAGCCCACACCCCAATAATCCCATGTGGCCATGAGGAACCTGATGCCTTTGGCGTGTGAGGTACAATCCCCTGGGCTGAGAACAGCAGTTCCTCTGTGCACCCAGCTGTGCCTTCAGTGGCAGACAATATGGACTCACTGACCACCAGCAGGACACAGGTCACTTTGTATCTGATCTAGATCAGACTTCTCCTCCCATAACTGCAGCAGCCGAGAGTCCAGACCAGTTTCCTGTAGGTGGGAAGGCTGGCGGGGGACACACTCTATATTCCAGGGACAAATTGCAGGACCCTGCACAGGTCATGGGCTGGTGGCAGCTGACCTG
>PVHY01029242.1:0-14473 GCA_004024945.1 Uropsilus gracilis | reverse complement strand
TCATTTGTGATTTTTGGTATCCCAATTAAAATTTCATATGAAATCTTAGGCTTAGCATAGTGAATTAAAAAAATGTAAGAAATGCTTTGTTCTTTAAAAACTGCTTCTTTTATAGGATACTGTCCAAATATGAGGATCCCAAAAAGATAGCTGCTATTGGAAAAAATTGTTAGAGTAGATCCCTGAAAACTGCACTTTTCAATCATGCTATTGATGCCTTCTCCGTGGACACAAGACTTATACAGAAGTCTCAAAGAAACATTTCCAAGCAATTTTTGCAGTCCCTCTTCCACATCCCATGGCAAAATGGTTTTCAAGGCCATTGTTCAGTATCTGATGGAAAAATAATAGGTTGAGAGATTACTCTAACAGTGGTTTAAAACACATACTTATGACCTTATTGCAGTGATTTATTTTTTCTCTGACCTAGTTCAAATACGTTATTTAGATTACAATATAAACAAATTCACTGAAATAGAACAATAATGGGTAAAAAATAAATAATGTGGGAATAAAAATTACATTAATTTTTTCAGTTAGTACAGACTGAATAAAGAAAATTACAGACTGAATAGAGAAAAAAAGTAAAATTGATAAATTATACCATAGATCAGCAAACCTGTCCTTAATGAGAGGAAATTTTTCATGGTTTGAGAAAATATTTCATAAGGTCTGCAAAAATTACTCATATTTTTCAATGCATAACAAAAGCAGCTATAGATAATCTGTATGAAAATGTACATGACTGCCGAATCCAATGATGCCTAAAAAGCATTATTTACCATGACCAAGTCAGATTTATCCCGGGGGCACAAGTATGGTTCAACATCTGGAAATCAATGAAATAATGCACCACATCAACAAAGGAAAAAAACAAAAACCACATGATCATATCAATGGATGCAGAGAAAGCATTCAACAAAGTCCAGCATCCATTCATGATAAAAAGCCCTTGAAAAATTGAGGAATAAAATTTACCTCAACTTAATAAAAGCCATCTATGACAAACCAATGGCAAATATTATCCTAAATGGGGAAAAACTAAAATCATTCCAGTTAAGATCTGAAACCAGACAAGGATGCCCACTCTCCCCACTACTTTTTAACATTGTACTGGAAGTTCTAGCTAGGGCAACAAGGCAAGAGAAAGACATAAAATAGCAACTGACGCTATCATTATATGCTGATGACATGATTATATAATAGATAACCAAAAAATAATCCACAGAAAAATTGCTTGAAATAATAAACCAGTTCAGTAAGGTAGCTGGATACAAAATCAACACACAGAAGTTGGCAACTTTCCTATATGCAAACAGTCAAATATAAGAAGAAGATATCAGAAAAACCATCCCATTTACCATAGCACCAAAAAAAAATTAAATACCTGGGAATAAACCTAACAAAAAACATGAGGGAAGAATACAAAGAAAAGTTTAGAACACTGTTAAAAGAGATAGAAGAAGACAAAAGGAAATGGGAAGACATTCCCTGTTCATGGATTGGAAGAATTAATATCATCAAAATGGCCATCCTACCAAAAGCAATCTACAGATTCAATGCAATCCCAATAAAAATCCCAATGACATTTTTAAAAGATAGAACAAAAATTACTGAAATTCATATGAAATAACAAAAGGACTCATATATCAAAATGACTCCTGAACAGAAAAAAAGAAAATGGAAGTATTACAATTCCAAACTTCAAACTATACTACAAAGCCATAATACTTAAAACAGCTTGGTACTGGTACAAAAACAGACAATCAGACCAATGGAACAGAATTGAGTGCCCGGAAATAAAACCACACATATATAGTCAACTAATCTTTGGCAAAGGAGTTAAAAACTTACATTGAAACAAATATAGCCTCTTCAATAAATGGTGTTAGGAAAACTAGACTAAAACATGCCCAAAAAATGGAACAAGACAACTCTCTCACACCATGTACAAAAAATCAACTCAAAATGGATAAAAGACTTAGATGTCAGACATGCAACCATAACATACATAGAGGAAAACTTGGGCAAAACACTCCATGAATTATAATTCAGAAATCCCTTTCTGGAAACATCTACAGATGGCAAAACATAATAAAAGAAAACATAAACAGATGGGATTACATCAAACTAAAAAGCTTCTGTACAGCAAAAGAGACAAAAGTAAAAACAAAAGGATGCCCAACCAAATAGGAAAAAAAAATTGCCCTCCACAAGAGTGATAAGAGTTTAATAACGAAGATCCACAAAGAACTCACACAACTAAACAAAAGCAAAACAAGAAGCCCAATCAAAAAATGGGGAGAAGAACTAAAAAGACACTTCTCCAAAGAGGAAATACAAATGGCCAACAGGCACATGAAAAATTGCTCAATGTCACTAGCAATAAGGGAAAAGCAAATTAAAACCATAATGAGATACTACCTTACACCAGTACAAAGAACAGGCAATAACAAGTGCTGGCGAGGAAGTGGAGAGGAAGGAACACTCTTACACTGCTGGTGGGAATGTAAACTGGTCCAGTCACTATGGAAAGCTGTGTTGTGGACCCTCCAATTGATGAAAATGGAACTACCATTTGACCCAACAATTGCTCTCTTGGGAATCTACCCAAAAGTGACCTCAATGTCAGCACAAAGGGACACGTGCTCAGATGTTTACTGCAGCACTATTTATAACTGCAAGGTCATGGAAGCAACCAAAATGCCTAGTTATAAAGAAGATGTGGAATATACACACAATGGAATATTACTCATCAATTAAAAATGACAAATTTCATCATTTTTATGATAACATGGATGTACTTAAAGAAATCATATTAGCAGAAACAAGTCAAAAAGAAAAAGACAGAAACCAAATGGTTTCACTAATATATGGGATATAGGAAAAAAAAAATCAAAACCCATGAGGAAAAGTCAAAACAAGCTAACCACCAAACTGAAACACACAACTTGGGGCAGGGGGGAAAGGGGGGGGAACGGTGGGGAAGGTGGGGGGGTGGTGTAAACCTGGGATTACAAAGCTATAAAATTTATATATAAATAAATTTAAAAAAAAAACAAAAACAAAAAAATGGACATGACTGACAGAAACAAGAGTGTTTTTTAGAAAAGCAGATGACTGCACAAATACCAATAAGTGATGTAGAAGATCAAATGAGGAATTCATATAGAAAACAACTCACAAAGAAAGAAATCAAAATGTTAGGGGTGCTGTGGTAAATTGGGAGGGCATGGACCAAGCATGATAATGGTGGATTAGGAATTAGGATAGCAATCATTGTGGGCAGAGATATCTGAAGTGGTTGCTACTGTTGTATTGAGTGAGTCTTACTGACTTCAGGCTCAGTGATTTTTGCTTATTTTGTCTCTTTAGATGTGATTAAATCTGTTCTTGCCCCTTTTTAAAATTGTGTGGTCTTGCTACTGTTTGGGTAAGCTGAGACGAACCTGATGAGTAGCTGGGTTTAAAGGACCAGCTGCTCCCATTTGTAAATTTAAGTTCTCTGTCTTGTTGTTTCTGTTACCCAATTTCAAAAATATGAAAGATATGAATAGATACAGAAGTTCCACATTCAGAAGTCATTAAGTCACTGTATCAATTTTTTTAATTAGAAAAATTAGAAATACAGAATGTCATGATAGTATTACTAAACTGAAAAATTGGCCCCCTCTCCTGGTCCAGCAGCAAGTTTGGGAAGTTCGAATGGATAAGAGGAGTGAATAGTCTGCCATGCGAAAAAGGACCATAAGCTGATGATCTGCCAATCTGATGACCCTTCATGCAAATTCAGATCATCAGTTAGGATCCACCCAAGATGAGTCACCCGTACCAATCCACTGGCCTATGAACAGAGCCTAGAGACCCTCACTCTAGGCAGCAGACCACTCCTGTTTCACCAGCAGCTTCTAATAGCAGTGTATTTTCAATAAATCACCTTGATCTCGTCTCCTCCCTGTATCTGGTAAATTCTTCACAGCCATGACTTTAACTAAACTATACCCAGGTCTCCCCTACAACACAGAATAAACAGTAAAATACATATATATGAAAGCATTAGAGAATAAGGAAGAATTATTTTATTTGCCAAGGTATGGGGAATGGGTGTTTAAAGTGAATTTGAATACAACAGAGATACCCTTGGCCTATATCTTGTGATGCAATTGTCATCTTTAAAAGAGAGATTTGAGATTCTGAGAAGTGAACAAAATGCTAAAACAGAAAGTGTTAAAGATCTAAGATAAGAATCTTAAATTTGTTATGCGGTCTAATGACTTGCTTTCAGAGTATTTAAGTTAAGCTTTAATATCTGCAGGGTACATACTAAAAATCAAACCTTAAGTTCATCTTCTTAGAAGGATTAAAGCATTCTGAAACTCACTTTAGAAATTTCTAATGACAAAAACTGTTTAGATAATTTGAATATTTTGATGCTCTTTTAATCTCAGGTTTGGCTGAGAAAAATCGAATCCTGTCAGCATCATTAAACTTTGTTGAAGATGGAGATCAGTTATTAAGAATTTTTATCACTCTGAGTATTAAAGTATTTTATAAAAATCTGTAAGTTTATAATACATTTAAGTATGTAAGAACATACCTAAAGACCTAATATTCTTTAGGTAGTCCATTAACACTGACCCTAAATACAAATACCAACTCTGAGATCTCCGCTGGAGAAGCAAGGACCATATTTACCTGCTTCCTCCAGGGCATGCAGAAGATCATTGTTAAACCAGTCAATTATGACAAACTGATAGAGATTACTCAGAGACCCAATGAAAGCCCTGCATTATTTCAGGCTGGGACTTGCTGAGTATATAGGAAAGTACACTAACCTGGACCAAGAGACTAGAAAGACAACCATCACTAGCCTATATCGTGTAGGGTAAATGAGTAGTCGGTGTTTCTGCCATTAGCCTCTATGACCAGCACCTGTGATAATACACCCTCCCCATGACTGAACATACCTGACCTGAGTGGGCCTAGGAAAAGGCAATTAAGGAATCAGAGAGAGAGAGAAAGTACAAGAAGACCACCAAGGAGAATTAGAGCTTAGAGAGAATCTCAAGAGACTCTGCTGCTTGTTTGTACCTTCTTCATTATTAAAAATTCATTGAACCTAATTCCCAAAGGCTCCAACATTCATTAGCTGTCACCAAAGCTACTATTGGCCCCCTTAAGTATCTATACAGGTAATCAGACTAGAGAGAGTCCCCCAGAGTCCCCCAGCAAAAACAAAAAAACACTGATTCCTCTATTCTGGCTACATGCCTCCAGGTTTCTGAGACACTTTATAGGGTGCAATTAAAGTACCCTCGTATCTTCACTAGGAAGCCAAAATAGCCCCTCAAACCAAAAGCCAAAGGAAAGTACAAGCCCTGCTGCAAAATTCCTCCAATGCATGCCTAATTTTTGTGTTTAATTTCACCTAGTTTACAGACCATCTAATTACAACTTCCAGTCACAGGGTATTGGTTATGGAATATAATACCTGGAGGCATAAAAAATTGCAGAAAATGTGAACCTCGACACTCAGTAGCCCATTTTGCACACTCACACCACCTGTAGCCCTTTGAAACAAGTAGCAGTTCGAATGAACAAGATCTAGAACTTACAGACCTAGGGAAATGGCATGAAATGAGGTGAATGCCTAGTCAGAAAGCCCAAAATACAGCCAACTCATTCCTTTCACTTTACATTTCTCACTATCCTGAGACAACAATAAGCTAGGTAGGGTCAGTGCTACACCCCAAATTCAGCTTGAAGAAGTTACAGAAGCCAAAATTGCTTTTCCAAAGTTTGTCCTCTTAGGAGGGGGAAAATTAGAAGAAAATATGAAATTGAAACAATGAGACAAAGAGAATGAGGGAGAGGAAAAGAAAACTAAAGGGAACAGTGAAACTGGCTAATAATGTGTGACACTGAAGTCTAAGAATGAGAGGACAGATATTAAGGTAGACCTAAGATTGTCAAAAAGCAAGAAAGTCTCAAAAATATTTCAATACACTATAATTTTGAAGAATTTAGGAATCAGAAAAGAGGATAGTAGTTCTTCTAATACATTAGAAAATAAATACATTGATCAAAATAAACTGCAACAAATAAAAAAAATATTCAGCCATCTTAGAAATAAGTAGTTAACAACAATATGGAATATTATTTCACACCAAATAAAAGTTCAGCAGTGCAAACAGTTCAACAAAACAGCCCATCATAGAGGAATCAATTTATCAGGATATGGAGATTATCCACATAGTGCTAAGTTTACTTTTGGAGTCATTTCAGAGAGTCAGTGTTCTTCACAGCAGCATTGTTTAAAATGACAATAGGAGAATAAATGGAAAACATGGATAAAGTTCAAAAACAATCTTGATTTTAAAAAATGAGATTGAAAATAAGACACTGCATAACACCATTTATACAGACTGTTAACAATACAACATTTAAAGGTTACATATAGATATGTACATGCAGTGAAAGCATAAAAACAAACATAACCAAAATGTATAACAAAGTTCAGAGAGTATTTGCCTCTGGGAAGGAGAAGAAAAGAAAAAAATGTAGGAGAGATTCACAGGAAACCTCAACATTATCTGCAATCTATTTGTTTTTAAGGGAAGAAAAAGCTATTCAAATTAAATAAAACCATTTTAAGAATCTGATAGAACTCACTATTCAAAAAAGAAAAGGTTGTGGTTTTTGCAACAACATAGATGGAGCTGAAAGGGTTTATGCTATCTGGAATTATTCTGAGGGGAAAAACTAAACACTGAATGGTGTCACATGTTTAATATAGAGAAACCAAAAAAAAAAAAATTCAAGAAATAGTCAAAACACTCTGACAATAAAACTGAAACATACAGTAAATAAGGGGAAGAGAGGGAGGAGGAGGGCAAAACAGGGGAGGAAGAAACAAGGGAATATGAGGAAGGTTCATGGGTGATATAGTGGTGGGAGAACTATGGGGAGTACAATGATGTAAGGAAAAAAGTTTAAACAAGTAGTTTTTTAAAAACAAAGAAGAGAGGTACCACTTTAAAAAAGTTTGATGCAATTATAATTCTAAATCACATAAAATGTTGTAAACCAATGTTTTCAATAACAAGATTCTCTTTAGGACTCCACTAAATAAATGCATTTTACATTTTATTTATTTATAAAATTAACATTCACAAATAAATACTGCATATTTTGAAAAACTGATAGCACTGCAAGAAAATTTATTCTCTATAGTTCTCTAACCTTGCAATTTTCATCAAAATAAATGAAAGAGGAAACATGATTATTAGTTTTGATACTTGAAACGCAAGGAATTTTCTTCAGTCTCAGCTAAGAAATGGCAGGAAGTCACATACCTGTTTTTATGAGTCGAGATGAGATTAAATGAAATATGCTGAGATTCAACAGCAATGGTTTAGAGACAGAAGGGTGAGATCTAACAAAAGGCTTCCTGTCTCAGAGAAAGGAAAGTGAAACTCAAAGCAGCAGTAAACAATGAGAGCAGCCTCACCACTAAGTTTCGTTTTCCTAATGGCCATTAAGTTTCCTTTCCTTAGCTAGAATTGATATGGGTAGAAACGGGGCAAAAGCCACTAAGCAACAAACCACAGGTATGCTTCAAGCTCTTAGCAGTTGCCACTCAAAAGGAGTTTAAACAACAGGTTTTGTTTGTTTTTTTTATATAATATTTTTATTTTTGGATTTTGTACAATACATGATTGCATAATTGTTGATCCCCATAGGATTACCCCACCCCACCACGCTCCCTCTGGTCTCTTTGCCTCCTTTCTTTGTGTTGTTTGTCCATGTTTAGCCCTTTAGTCTTTTTGGTCTTTTTTTTTTTTTTTTAAATATCATCATTGGCCTTTCTGAGTGCCTTTGGCTTGTATCCATGTTTCTCGTTTCTTGGTGCTGTTCTTTCTATTGTTTTCTGACTCATTTTGCTGCTTCATCCCATTATGTTTCAGGTCTTTAGTTTTGGGGAACCGATTCCCAGTCTTGTGTTCTGGTAGTGCTGCTCATCCATGGGCAGCTTCGGCTGATGGCAGGTCTCCAAGTCTTCTTTTTAAGAGCTTTGTTGTTAAGCCACTGCCCTTCTTTTTTTTTTTTTTTTTTTTTTTTTTTTTTTTTTTTTTTTTTTTTTTTTTTTTTTTTTTTTTTTTTTTTTTTTTTTTTTTTTTTTTTTCTTTTTTTCCTTTTTTTTGAGACTAGTTCTTGCTATTTTTGCCCATGGAACCACAGGCTCATATTGCCCAGGGTACCACGGACTCAAGCAATCCCCAGCCTCAGCTTCCCACGTAGCTGGGATTACAGGCACACGCCACCACGCCCAGCTATAAAACAACAGGGTTTTATTAACAAGGGAATTTAACCAGGAAAACGAAAAGTCCTTAATGCCACAAATGGTCAGTTATCTTATCCCAGTCACCATTTTCAGTCCCAAAAGTTCCAAAGACACATGTCCAAGATGGTACCCCTCTGCCCCTCCAAACCTAAGGCAGGCACTGAAAAGTCCAGTCTTTCTCTTCTCTTTGCTTCTTCCAGTGTTCCATGCTGCTTGGCTTCCCCAAGTCTCTTCAAATTTTCTCCATAATTGCTGATGCACAAATCATCTTTCCAAATCCCTGACTATCTCCAAGTACCAGTTCACTATGCCACCTTGCTGTGGTGCCGCCGCACTCTCCACATTGGATATTCTTCTGCCAGCCACAATGGTTCCTTGCCACCTCCAGCTCACTCTTCCAGGGGTCTTACCCTGATCAGGTCACGGGGGCCTGTTCTCTCAGTCCACCAGACTCCTCTCGTTTTTCCCTTTCCTTTTCTTTCCTTCCTTCCTATCCTTGCCCCTTCCTTTTATCTGCCTTTTGGAGCTTTTTGCTTCTTCTCATGGATCTTTCTCTCAGAGAAAGATACCCACCCACCAGGGTATTTTGGTGCTAATAGAATTTTCAACTGTGTCACTACCCTATATCAGAATGAGAGGCAAAGAAGAAAAACAAAAACAAAGGAACAAACAAAACTTTTCCCTCTGTAGCCTACATGTGGTCATGCATATGATAGTTATTAATTTTTAAAAATCACAATAAAGCTAATAATGATCAACATTTCTTGTGCCTTTAGCTTTGTACTTAGCACTGTGAAACTGTTACCAGAAAAAGACTTGAGTTCTGCTGTCTGTCACTACCAAAAAGCCAAGAGCAAAACCAGGAATTGAACCTACAAGCACTTTCATTTTTCAGATTGTAGATCACTGATCTAAGAAAGCAGAGGGCACAACATGTGAAGGGATCATTTTCCCATGTCCTGAGAGAGCAAAGAGGCTGTGTGGTCATCTCACCTGGAGCAGACTTTTTGATAATGAGTTAAACAAAGGCAGTCAGAAGCAAACAGCACATCAGAACTGCCCATCACAGATGAATAGCTTTTCAGAACAGCCCATCATAGTTGAGATTCTTGATACTCATCACATTCAGCCTCCAGAGTTTATCAGTTTCTTGGTTATCTTAAGTCTGGTACATCTGATGGCATCAATGTTACTGTCTGTTCATTCGGGCATCACCAGACCAGTAATCTCACTTTTAAAGCATAGTTTTAGCTTAAAGAAAACAGATCATTAGTCACATTGAGTCAGCCTGAAGCCACTCTCAGTTCCAAGCAGTTGTGATAGGGGCTAGGGATAGGGCAGTGATTGGGCATGGTAGAGTAGTAAATCTGCACACACCAATTGTTTATAGCCTGTTGCTCTGAGTTAATTTTCCAGCCCAAGGACACATCTGGAGAAGGGTGGGAGCCAGTACCAGTCTCAGCACCCTGGGAGTTTGCAGCCAGGTGTCCAGGAGGGTGATAAGGAGATCCAGGCCTGGACACAGCAGGCTGATGACATCTCTGAACATCAGCCTGCTAATATGCTGGTCTATTTTCATTCAACTCACTATAAAAAGCCAGCTAGAAATGAAATGTTTGGGTGGTTTCTTTTGGGGATGGGGGTTCACACAGTCTTCCAGGTTGCCAATTATCTGATCAAAGCTCACCTTGAAGAGTCAATTCCTGTCTCTATTTTATTGTCATTCAGTGACCAAACTCCAGTCCTCTGGTTACGTTGAATTAGGTTACATTGGTTACGTCACGTTTATTTTCCATTTTCTTATCCTGCCCCACACTCCATCCAGCCCTCCTGCCTTCCCTTCTCTAATCTCCCTTTCATACCCTGTTATATCAGCCTGGATGCAATCAGGCGAGAGTGACCACATAGTAATTTTATCTGAGAAGGTTTAATATAAAAATTTTATAGCAATAAGGATTACTATTGTCACAGGGATTGGCTACAAGAAAGTAAAATCTAAAAGTAAGAGTAGAGAGTAGGTAAGGGATAGTTATCTTAGGCGAGCTAGGACACACATGAACAGGTCCTGGCAGGGTTAAGATCCTGGCCTTGGTTGGGGCCTGAGCTCATGAAGTGCCTGGTGAAAAACTCACACTTTAGGTTGCTGGCAGTGAGGGACAGGAGGGTGTCTCACTGGAGTCACCTGCTTCAAAACCACGTGAGGAGGTTGCCTAAGGCTGCCAAAAGCTGCAACCACCATGCATGGCAGAGTCCTGGCACTAGAGGAACTGTGCTGGCTACAAGAACTGGAGAACTGGAGAGGTCACAAGCTTCTGAACTCACAGAACTGGGAAGTAAAAACCTTCTCTTCAAGCATCTCTCCAATGCCCTCTGCTGACAAAACTTAACCTTGCTAGCTGGCAAAACATTTAAAGGGACTATTTTCATTTTCAGAGATGAACAACAAAGGGTGAATCTGGAGTTAAAGGGCAACAAATTAATAGCTGGAGCAAAAGGAAAACAATAACAATAACAAATATGTAAAACTCATTACTGTATGAACCTATTGTAAAGTGATCATAAATAGCACAATATTGATGTAAAGGAGAAAACCAATTGAATATATGAGAGTCTAAAAATAGAAAGATCTGAATCAATTGGATAGCCACACCAAAAAAAAAATAATAGTTTTTGATCTATACTTAAAGACCAACTCAAAATGGATTATAAATCTAAATGTGAAAGATAAAACAGGTTTTTAGAAGAAAATTATATGAGAACATTTCCAAACCTTGGAGTAAGAAAAGCATATTTAAATAGGATGCACAAAATGCTAACTATGACAGCTGATAGAATGAAAAATTAATAAAATTAAAGATTTCTTACCATGAGTCACATCATTGGAAATGAAAATGTATCCCATAAATTTTGAGATTACCAATATGAATAATCAGCAGAAAATTCATAATCAAAATATTTTAAAAACATCTATAAATTCAGGATAGATGATACGTAAACCAATAGAAACTTCAGCTTTTGTAAATGGAAATGCTACAGAGCAAGGAGGGGCCACCTGAGAACACCCAAACCTGCCTGCTCTAAATAGGATTTTCCATCCACCACATCAAATAAAATATGCTCTAGTGAGTAATACCTTTAATGGATAGAAATTTTAATATGACTAGTATGCAATAAGAAGAAGAAAAAGAAAGAATAAATAAGATCGTTTTCACACAAATATCAAAAATTGCCCATCCCTCATGGGTAAACAGGGTTGCCCCAAGGCAGGATGCCCAAGGCCCAAAACATTGCCAAGATATCCTTTAACTTCCTTCCTTTTTCTTTTTTCCTTCTTCCCCATCTTCTCTCGAATTTCTCCTCCTCACTGCAAAGCTCCACCCTCCTTGGTGGGGCAAGGAACTTGGAACCTCCCCTTTCTCTGGGGACCACTCTTCTACAGAAATAGATACATGCAAAAGCACACAACTTTATCATTTAGCAAGAAAACAAAAAGTAAAACCACAATAAGATGCCATCTTTCATCTTCTACCAGAATGATTAAAATGAAAAATGCCAAGCAAATGTTGGCTAGCATGTAGCACAATTGAATGTGTGGTTATAACATATTAATTGGTACAACTACTTTAAAAACTGTGGGCAATACCAGTAAGAACTGAATATATGTGTATGTCATAATCTACCAATTCCACTACCTATGCAATCCCCTATGCATATTCATCAAAGGACATCATTAAGAATATCATAAAAGCACTTTCTATAATAGTCCAAGACTGAAAATTGCTACTGAAATGTCCACTAACAGTAAAATAAATAAGCATATTATGATGTAGTCATAAAATGAAATACTGTACCACTTTGAGAACAAATGAGCTATATCCACACACAATATGCATAGCTCCCACAAATAGGCTAAGTGAAAGAAGCTAGATGTATGATCCCACTTATCAAATTTCAAGTAGTCAAACCTACCATAATATTAAAAATCAGAGTAATGACTGCTGTTATAGAGGCAGTGATTAGAAGTGGAGATAAGCAGAATATTCTGGGTGCTAGTAATATTCTTATTCTTCATCTTGGTATCATTAAGTATGTTCAACTTGTGGTTTGACATTAAGCTTTGCCTTGTGATTTTTTTAGCCAATAGGTAGGTTATATCTTAATGAATTGTTTTAAAATAAAGAAAATTAATGTAAACAACAGATAAATGTGGTAGTGAATATGGTGCAACAAACTCATCATTCAAGTATACTGTGTCTACTAGGATAAGAAAAATGCTACTAGCTCTAGTTACAGTCCTCTTTTGGGTATTTTCCTGCCACAAGAGGGTTCTCTTGCTTCACTCCTTTGCAACACTACATAGTTTTCTAGTTTCTCTTGGTGTTCTGATTCATTTTACTCATTTATCTGTGAAGGGCTTGACAAGGCACATTCTTTAGCTGAAATTCTGTAACTCTGTACAAGATATCAGAAAGCATAGAACTCCTCCACAATTACTCTGTAAATAGTCATCCAAGTACTGGAATATGTTCTCAAAACTGACCTGGTTACTATAAAATACATCTTAATTTACCACTTAGTTTTACCCCCTTGTAATTGCTAGTCTTTGTTCTTGCTTTGCCTTTCAGAAACAAATTGGTCTAGACAAAGTGAAAACATCAATTAAGACTGCTGACATTTTTATCAGCTACATCTTATTTCAAACTATTCTTAAACTGACAGTAACAGCCACAGGTGTCACAAGTTTAAACTATTTGTTCAATCGACATTGCAGAACTCTGTTGATTCTTATGAATGTTGTGTTAAATTTAAACAATAATTTCAACCTATCATGATATTTTCAATCTAATTCTATTATTGAGCCAGAATTCACAAGTCTTGTACAATACACAATATACTGAATATCTCATACCTCAAAACATGCCTAGCACATAGTAGTAACTCAATAATACTCTTAATTCAACTAGGTAAAAATAATGACTTTAAGAGCAATTTGAATCCAAATAATTATAATTAATTTTTCTTTATCTTGTCCACATCTATTTCATAATATTTTTTTCTCTCCCTGCTCCATATATACTGTATTAAATAGCTTTATGTCTAGCAAATCTACTTCACATCACTAGTCCTTACAAATCAGCCTTGTCACAGATATGAACTTATTAGCCATAGCAGAAAGTTTTTGTTTAATTCCATACAAATAGGACTAAGAAGACATTGAGGGTTTTCTATAGCTAGTTGATGGATTAATACTATCACTTTGGGAGCAAAAATGAAAGTTGATTGCAAGATAAAATAACAGAATTGAGTGGTTTTGGGTGGTAGTGGTTAGGATAAAAACTAATAAAGAAACAGGAAAAACCAGAAGAACTTGCTTATGGTTTGCATATGGGACTTCCAGAAAGACAGTAACAATCAAATTACCTAAATTATTGTAAGTAACTGATTGAATGGACATATTCAGGACCAAAGGGAAACAAAGATTCTAATGTTCCACTTCAAATACTTTTACACTGTTGGTAGGGATGCAAACTGGTCCAGCCACTATGGGAAGCTGTGTGGAGGACACTCAAACTACTGAAAATTGAGTTACCATTCCATCCAGCAATCCCACTCTGAGACTCTACCCAAAGGATACAAAAACACTAATTCAAAAGGACACTTGTATTCAGATGTTTATTGCAGCACAATAGCTAGGATATAAATCAACCCAAATGCCCCAAAACAGATGAATGGATCACATATTTTTATATCATGTATATTTACATGATTGAATATTATTCAACAATCAAAAAAGATAAATTTGATGCATTTGTGATAACATGGATGAACCTAGAAGGAATCGTGCTAGCAGAAATAAGCCAGTAAGAAAAAGAGAAATACTGGATGATCTCACCTATATGCAGGATCTAAGGAAAATAAACAAAGAAAAGTACAAGTAAAAGTGAAAACTACCAAACTGTCAGCAGAACTGAAGCATAGAGCAAGGGAAGAGGAAGGGGTAAAATTGGAGGAGAGATGGGCACAAAAGATTAACATGATGGTTCATCAATGACAAGGTGATGGGAGACCCTCAGGGTTCACAACGATGTAATATATATATATATATATATATAGAGAGAGAGAGAGAGG
>PVHY01029241.1:0-14471 GCA_004024945.1 Uropsilus gracilis | reverse complement strand
GAAACGACAACCAGATACATGTGACCAATACTGCACGATGATTCCAAAATCAAAACTTTACAAAATAATCAAAGAAACAAACGACACCTTCATCTTCCTATAGTCAAAGAATCACGAGAGGCTGTCTCAGACTTCAGACCATGAGCAATGCCCAGTGGGGGGGGTGTAAGCCCCAGAAGCAAACAGTGAAGGGAGCCCCTCTGTACCCCAGCTCACTGTGGAAAGAGCCATCAGGTCCGAACGCAGGGGGAGAACTGGACATGGGCCAGGTCTCCAGGAGCGGAGGGACGGCGCCGAGGCCAGGCCTGCCCGCAGCCAGGGAAGCTGCAGGGAAGGGAGCCGAGCCCCCGCTGAGGAGGCACAGGCCCTGCTCCTACTGACGCCACCGTCTGAGACGGCCGCAGGGTCCGCGACAGCCTCTCCTGCTGCACCGAGCCCGGCTCTCGGGCGCAGGGGAGCTGCTGCCTCGGCAGCTGGCCTGGGCGAGCGGCCTCCCCTGGCTGGCAACGCGTGGCTTCCTGGAACCTGGCTTCAGACAGGCCAGACTCCTCACCCGTGGCCTAGAGGGCCCAGGAACAATCCGCAGTCCCACGTGAATACGTGAGAGTCCAGTCCTGTAAGACCCAGCTCGGCGGAGCCCGGTTCAGTGACCTGCTCCCTGAGAGGTGCGTCCTCTGCGGGTGGCCTTTATGAACTCGAGGCCGGGGAAGTGAAATAACAGCCCCCTGTTGCGAGCCCCGACCGTGCGCCGGGCGCGCTTCCAAAGGCTTCCAAGCATGTCCCCAGCTTAGATCACAGCGACGGCATCCACAGCGACGGCACCCAGCCCACGCGCATGACAGAGCACGGCAGAGGGTGCCCGGGCGCTGGCTCCTGGGGCACGGGGCCTACCTTCAGCATCTTCTCATTGAAGATGGGCGTCATGGCGTAGGGCATGATGTAATTCTGGAGGGACTTAGACGAGAGCACCGTTTTGCCTTCCGTGAGCTGTTTGGCCAGTTTCTTCAAGGCTCTTGCTCGTCTGTGGATCTGACAGAGACAGAAGAGGCGTCAGTCACTGGAGCATCTCACCTACAGCCGGCTGCACCTGAGCGCCACATGCGTGAGCAGACGCTGAGCTGTGATCGAAGACAGAGTCCGCTTAACCAAGGCCCAAAGCATTTGAGTCTCTCAGGGAACACGGGGGAAGGTGACACTCGCCGTGATTGCCGACACCACAACGAAACCAGACCCCGGAAGAGGATCCCCTCCCCGGGATGGATGTCACAGAAATCAGGGGGCGAGAAGCTGAAAACCTTTGGGAGAATTAAAGTACGTCCCTGCGAACAAGGCAGGTCTCTTTGCAAGGCGTTTCCGCGGGGGAGAGAAAGCAGAGCGGCTCCCACCTGGATGTGCTTCATGTTCTCGAAGAAGTCCATCTCCGGGTCATGGCGATCCGTCAGCTGCACCAGGTCTCTGAACTCCGGCTGATCGGGAAAGGTCTGGACCAGGCAGGACAGCAGCGTGGTGTAGTCCTGCTGAATACTCTGCAAACACCAAGCGGAAAAACAGTTGAAGACGTTTCAGAGACAGTTGGCTTCTGAGGGGCCACGTGGAGACACACACACAAACATTATCATTTTTTAAAGTCAAAGGTCGCCGCCGTGAAAAGCAAAACGCCGTAAAAGCAGAGCGAGACACAGCTCCCCCGCTCATTCCCGCCCTCTGCTGCCAGCTCGAGGCGCATTTACACCTCAAGGATTTGATCAAATGCACCGAGCCCGCCTGTCCCCCTTTCCAGACCACAGCAGCCGGAGGGGGAACAAGGAGCAGCTTGCAGGCCACCGTGCTTGGAAGACAAAGTGAGGGGCGTGGGCCCAGCACCTCCGTCTGGCTCTTGAGTCCCTTCCGCAGCCTCTCCAGCAGGGCACGATGGACGACTTCTCGGTAGTCTTTCTCTGTGACCTTCAAGGCAGCCAGCCGTCTGATGATCGTCATCAAGCACATGCTGGCGTTGTCACTTAAGGACATGTCTCCTAGCTGGAAGCAGGAAAAAGCCCAATTGGTTTCTATCACAGAACATGATTTCCCGGCCCAAGAGCTCCCAGAGTTTGGTTGCTGCTCTGAGCAAAAAGTCCTGCTAGGACCTAGTCCCTGTCACAAGAACTTCAGACCTGAGGAAGAATAAAGCACAGGACGGTGAGGGATAAATGACTCTGAAGCGTCATCTGCCGAGAATACGACCAAGTCTTGCGTTAGCCTGACTTTGCCAAGAAAATGGAACACAAGCTTCACTAAAGTCAGGTGATCGTGGAGGGAGAGAGCTGATGGAGATAACTCCAGGTAGCAGCAGCTCCAGAGCTCCTGGTGGAGGAGCGCAGGCAGGGAGGGAAAGTGCACGTGATTTAAGAAGGGCGAGCCCCACGCGGGATGATTACTTCCCACATATCACTTAATCCTGAAATAGGAGACGAGTAACTAAACCACCGCAGAGACTGCCGACGTCACTACCCAGTTAATGGTCAATCAAGGGTTTCACTTCCCCCCATCTTTGGGTTTTGATTCAGTCTAGCAACATGGCACTGAACACAGCTCCACATTCTTCCATTACTACTATGCTGGTGAAAGAGGACAAGAGCTCAAATAATAGACTTTATGGCCAATAAAGACCGAGATGCAATTGATGTGGGAAAACTGGGCTTTAGAAACCCTTTACCCACTAGAAGTCACGCCCCCTTCTACATTCCATCGCCCTAATTGAAAATACGACAATTCTGATTTCTCAAAGTCCTTCCACGTATATATTACTTTATTGAAAATGTCTGACTTCAAATCATGAGACTAATAGTAAGTTCTCTGCCAAAAAAATTTTTATACTAAAAATGCCTGATCCACGAAAAGGCAACCAAAAATTAGATTATGTAGCTGCATTATCAAAACAGCAACGTACAGTTCACAAATTCTTGCTCTCAAAACCTACCTCCAGATTATAGAAACAATTATGCATAACTGGAATCAGGTAGTTAACATCCACAGTCTGCATCTCTCGAATATGAGAGGTGATGGTCTGAAATGTTGAGAAGCGGACGTCGAAGTTGATATCATCAAGATGTCTTCGATCGAAAGCATTGAGCTACAAGGAATGCCGTGAAATCTTATGAATGCAGGTGTATAAAGCCTGAGTAGACAAAACTGATTATACTTTTGAAGCAAAAGAGAAATAAGATTTTTTTTCTTACCTGAACAACTTCAGTAACATATTTTAAGTCACTTTCAAAGTCAGAAAGAGTCTAAAGGGAAAGAAAACAGCAATTAATAGTGAAGAAAAGTCTAACTCTCTGCCCTCCTCCTTTTGGCTCCCCACCCCATGAAAATGAAATGAATATATCACGGGACCAAAAGGTTGCTAATGTGCTTCCCAAGTGAATATGCTTTACAGGGAAGATGTATGATAATAAACAGTTACAGACCTGGAAAACGGTACAAAGCAACTGCCGTGACAACTTGTTCTTAATAACTGAGAAGAGTTTCGCGAGAGGCTTGAGGAAGCTTGTAGGTTCTAGACAATGCTTTAACAGGTTTTGTATTGTCACCAGAATATCAACCTCTGTATCCTTAAGAAGAAACAGGAGAAATCAGACTGCAGTTATTGATAAAACTAGGCCACTTGTACTTTAATGTATTACAGATCAGGAAACAAATTATCACGTACCCAAAATAATAGCAGTAAGTGAAAGAATTACTTCATAGCCTAGCCTGTTGAAAGTTTTGGGCATTTTAGTCTAATACATAGCTCACAATAAACAGCCACTGAAGAGCTTCTTCCTTTAATTCTAAAATAAAATACGCAGCAGGGTTTTGAAATAATTTCTTCAATTTCTTTTATTTATTTATTTATTATTATTATTATTGGTTTTTAGACTATGTCTCGCTATTTTTGCCCGTGGAACCGCAGGCTCTCGTTGCCCGGGGTACCCCAGACTCAAGCAATCCCCAGTCTCAGCCTCCCAGGTAGCTGGGATGACAGGCGCGCGCCACCACGCCCAGCTGTTTTTTTGGAACTAGGTCTCGCTACGGGCCCCAGGCGGGACTTGAACCATGATCCCTAGCCCCAGCCGCTTCTTAGGCTGAAGCTTACAGGCACGCGCCACCGTGCCCAGCCTCTTCAATTTCTTTTACTACCGTCTAGTTCAAAATAAAAAAAGCGAAAAAACATGCGCTGGTTGAAGGAGATTACACGTTTCTGGCATCTACAGATCTGGGCGCTCCTAAACCGAGCGACTACGTGGTATAAGGTGTTCAACGGAGCCGCTTCAGGGCGGCCTTATAAGCGACTTTCAGCCCCAGGAACACGGGACTTTCAAACAGGAGCTTGAAAATCCAGTCAGAAGCTCTTTGCTCTGTCCATTTTCGCAGCCCCCCCTCTCCACTCAGTGTTGCCACAGCGAAGCCACCGGCGTGCGTCTCGGGTCGTGAAGGTCAGAGAGGGGCAGGCAAGCTCCGGAGAGGACGAGAAACCGAACGCAGCAAAGCGCAGATGACGGATGACAACGCGTTCATCCTCCTGCTGCTGTCTGACCACCCGTTTCTGCCCACGTTGTCCCCCTCCGCCCCCAAAGCTGCAACCTGCAGGGCTCCGAGGATGCCCCACGGAGCCTGACGACACAGCTGTCACTCACAAACCAGCCTGGGGTGAGGTGGCCTGGAGACACAGGCCCACGGGCGCCTACCTCAGCGATGTTGCCGCGGTGGAGGAACGGAAGGAGCAGCGTGATGAGCACAGAACTTTGCTCCTTGTCTTGCATGAACTTGCTGATCCTGGAGAGGGAAGAAAACCTCTGAGAGGTGAGGAAATACATGAGCTGCCCAGGGCCTGGCCACGCCCATCACTCCCCACCCCATGTCCCGGACACCGTCCTGCTGCCTTGTAGGATGGCCGTCGGCGGGGCTTAGGGCACGCCAGGGCCATCACCGCGCATCAGCAATCCCGAGTTTTGTTGAAAACAAAACAAAACAACACTTTGAAGAGCTGAGACTTCTCCAAGGCTTTAAGCTCAGTTTTTAACTCTCACCAGGCCATGCAGGGAGTACCAGCCCGCTCTGCTCAGGGAACACTGAGTCAGAGCAGCGACGTCACCCAGGAAGAAGTGACAGAACAGGCCTCCCGGCCGGGAGTGAACTGGGGCCCAGTGTCTCACCTTCTCTTTATGGGTACGCAGCCAGCAATAGAGCAAATGAATGCGCACACTCCGCATGGCTGCGTATTCTATGTCACCCAGAAACGCAACAGTGTTAAAGTCCGAAATGAAGGGTCTAGAAGCTTCTACTTTAACATTTTGCAGTTGTTAAAGGTGTCAGAAAAGGTAAACTCTCCACAACTAAGCCCTGTCACGGTCACATCAGAGATTAAGACAGAAGCTTCTGCCCTTAGTTTATCTGCCTTGCATTTTATGGCTCTTAAAACTAGTCCGTCCGTTGCCAACGACACTTGCTAAAAATCACTGCATGACTCTTAAAGGACAAGCAAAATAAATTTCTTTGAATTAATTATATCTTTCAATTAAAAATCAAAACTCACGAAATCCAAATTTTTACTGAAGAGAATATGCAAACAGTAAAATAAATGAAGCAATCTATTCATCTACATTAGTCCCCCAAACTCTCGTCTCTTCGACGATTCAGTGAGATGGATGCACGCAAGATTTCCGGCCATTACCCCAGCAGAGAAGCAGAAGTCTACATGAACGTAAAAACAGCGTTTAAAATACTGAAGTCCTGTTTAGCTTCTTACCATCACATTAAAACAACTGAAAAACACGCACGCCCAGTTCAGCCATGCAGCTGGGCGCTGAGCTCTCAGCCACCCAACCTGCCGCGCCCCTTTTGGGGTTCGGGTCACCTGAGGTAGGGGGGCCCCACCACCTGCCAGGGCGGTGGGGAGTGGCTGGGGTGCCCCCCGGTCACCGTACCATGAAGTGGCCGGGGTAGGCGGAGCTAGCCCCACCTGCATGACCAGTTCAGACATGATGCCGGGCAGGGGGGGTGGGGGCGCAGAGGGTTGTGGGTGGAGGGGTCATTCTCTCTGGTCTTCTCCAAATCCAGTCAAGCCTCACCAGAAGCGACTAAATCAGCGATTCCACGGCAGTTGCACACGAATACAGAGGTGAAAAACAAGGAAGTATTCCCGAACAGCGAACATGTCAGATCCCTGGGCCACAGGACTGTCAGACTGATTATAGAGACGAACTACCTCAGAAATTCAACCACTGCGATCTACAACGATGGGAATGGAATTTCCCGTTCAGAGTTGCCTTCAGCATAAGCAAAGGGCCCTCCCACTTTAGGCGGTGAGGAAAGCCACAGAGACGGGCAGTGGCCCCACGACAAATCGGACCAACCATCTGCCAGGGCCCATCTGTATCAAAAAAATTGGTGCACAAACTTTGGCCAGGAGACAGGTTCCCAAGGCCAGCAACCAGAACTACAGAACGAAGACGGAGCAAAGTATGGCAGAAGATGGGCGGAGCAGCTGACCAAAAAGAGGAGGAGGCGCTGAAAGACACAATCACGTGTTGAGCTGGTGGCCAGCAGCAGAAAGACACCTGGAAAATGAAGCACAGGCCACGGTGTCCCAGGAAACCACATCCACACGGGACAAAAGGACATTGCTCCAGGAAAGAGGAGGAAGAACCCCAAGGGACTAAAAATTAAACAATAAAGGGCAGTGAAAGAAGAGATGGAGATAAGGAGGTGGAGTGGAGGAGGGGGGAGGAACACCCAAAAGGCAAATGTAAACAAAACATTCAATAAAAACATGTATTATTTAAAATATATATATATAATAAAAAAAAAAAATAAAAGGCAACAGAAGAAAAAAATAAAACAACCGAAAACCAAAGTATGACGAAGGCACACGAACGCAGGTGGTAATGTGAGCTTGTAAGCAGCAACAGATCACTCACTTGGACAGAATGCCAAGTTCCTTGCTGACTTGTGCTCTGTTCTTTTTCTTCTTTACCTTTTCTGCACTTATTGTGGCTTTGCTGAGGTACTGGAGAATAGCAGGTACGTGAGGCAGAATTAATCGTGCCCCTGTCGTGATCGACTCTGAAACAGATGAAGATGAATGTTCTGACTTTAAATAACTACTCTCTGTACACTATCTCTGTAAAGACAGATGAGGAAAGCACTCAGTTATTTGGAAATTTCATTAACTTTCAGTTCTAAAGATGAAACGACTTTCTCCTTTCTCAAAGTATCTATCTCAGCAGCTAAATTAAATGTGGTGTAAGAGACCCTGCGATTTTACTAAAACCATTTTTTGGCAGGAGTAAGCAAACGAGCAGGATAATAAATATAGTGGAGAGAATTCAGAGACACGACGGCGGAGAGCATCTGATAATTTCCTGGGGGTTAGGTGAACTTTGCAGAACAGAAGAAAGAAGCTGAATTTCTACTTCTGTAAAGAAAATTCAGCTCACAGAAGAAGTTGGTCTGAATTCCTAGAGAAAAGAAACTCCCAATTATTAAAATGGTCCAATTCCCCAGGAACAAACGCCAGCTCAGAAGGCCATGGCCACACGCCCCAACCTCCCAACGTACCATCTGCACTTTCTGCATACACGCATCCGGTGACAGGCAGGCTACAAACTGTCTCTGTGGGTTCAAAGTCGGGCAGGTTAAGAAGATCATCGACTATCTCCATCACCATGCTGGCTGTGCTTTCAGAGAGATTCTTTGCGGAGAGAATGGCAAAAACGTTGGTCAAAATGTCACATTCCGGGTGTCCAGGCCTCTGTTTAGCCAGAAAAGGGAAATATCTGCAAGCAAACACATTGACATCTTCTCATTTCTCAGTTTGCTTATTTCTAAAACGTGCAGCGTGAGAATGTTCTTGCCGAGTCTATGGAAAGATCACTCAGAAGGGAAGTTACCTAAAAATCTAAAATTTGATGGGCAGTTCAGGGAGGCACCTTCTAAAATAACAGGATGACACAGGCGCTCTCTTTAACATTTCTCATCTAGCCCTCACATCTCTCTGATGTAGTAGTATTCTGCCCACACTTGTTCAAAGTCATTCAATGGTAGAGCTGAGATCTGAATCACAGTCTAAGCCCCAAGTCAAAATCCTTTCCTAACGAGACACAGAAGCTGTCTAGAATGTGAATGTTCCTATCGTCGCATAAAAACCAATGTATTTCCACACGGGACTTTGCTGTACCAACTGAATAAACATTTGCTCTATCTGGATATGTAAAATTCAGATCCTGGGCTCATTTTTGGAGGGGGAGGGGAAGGAGTGGTGGTGGATGAATTCATCTGTAATAGTCAAAGATTCATAGCAATGATAAGAACTTCCCACATGGCAAGACATGCCAACAGGGGCAGAGAGGAAAGGGCTATCCAGCTATGAGCAAACACCATCCCAGCCACCAGAAGGAAGGCCAAAGTGAAAGAAAGGAGCTAGTTTGCCCTTACCCGCTCATTACCACTGGAAAGAGACCGCCAGCACCTTAACAAATTCAGTGCTGATCCCACTGGTAGAAAAGGGCTCACAGGTCCATTCATACACACCTTTGTCCAGCAGCTATACCAAGCAAGATACTTGATGTGGCTTTGTCTCTGTTATTAACGAGGCCGGGACTGCTACCATCTCCCGCTTACAGACAGATGGTGAAACTGAGGCTTAGCAAGCTCAACTCTGCTAAAGCACAGCTGCCTGCGCTGGAAGCTGAAGCTAGGCTTACCTGGCTTTAGGGACCACCCTTAGCCACTGTGATCCGCATGGTCCCTACAGTTTTCAAACAAAAAAGGAGCGAGCTGCTGGAGAGTCCTGCCAGGAGCCCCGCCAACTCCAGAGCAACCCGGAGTGGTCAAGCCGTGCCTTGCCTGCTGCCAGCACTCACGGGGCATGCGCCAGGCTGAAATGGCTCACTCAAAATGGTCACTCGCTCACCGGCCATGGCAGAGACTCCCTGTGAGGGGAGATCCAGTGATCAATGTGGAACATCTCTGCAGTTGGCTTCAGGCAGCGTGAAGGCACAAAGGCATGACAGAGACCACAGTCCCTTCCGGAGTGCCGAGGGCTTCTAGGAGGGCAAGACGGAGGTGAACGGGGACCCCAATGGTCAGAGCCAGAGCAGCTACTAACAGGGGGACGGGACTGTCCCGGCTCACGCTGGCTGCTCCGGTTTGGTTATTTGCAGCACCTCTTTCCAGCTTCAGGAATGTTCCGGAATGTTCCAGACCAGACAGCGGATGACGCGGGTGTTTTGGCCGTGAGTTCACCTCACTTCTAAGATGATTTAACTTGACTAGTCGGTCTAAAGATACTGCCTGCGGTTCAGCTTTCATTCCAAGCACAAGTCTAGGTTTCTCTAGACGAAAGCCTGCTGAAGCGCTTTCTACGACATTACGTAGACTGCGTCGTCCTCCAGAACAGCACTTTATCTTCCCACCGACGAACACCGCTCCCCGTCAAGGGGCTCGAGTTACTCATCCATCGGCTCTTTCACCCCCCAACAGCCTGTGCCTGTCTGCGGCCAGGGAGATGTTAAGGGGCGTGGGTGTGAGCCCTTCTGGGTATTCCTTTCAGGTGTCATTTAGGAAAGGGGGGAAAAAACTGCCTGCCTCACCCACTGCTATCGGACTCCCACTTCCCACCAATCCAAAGCGAGAGAAACTGCAGAAGACCAAGTGTGGGTGCACATCCTGAATAAACAGCCACCGCCTGCAAGACTGAGTCATGAAGTCTTCCTGGATGAAAGTCCTTCAACGCTTTTTTTTTTTGAGACTAGGTCTTGCTGTTTTTGTCCATGGGACCGCAGGCTCACGTTGCCCGGGGTACCACGGACCCAAGCGATCCCCAGCCTCAGGTTCCCACGTAGCTGGGATGACAGGCGCGCGCCACCACGCCCAGTTATTTTTTGGGACTAGGTCTCACTGTGTTGCCCCCAGCAGGACTGGAACCACGATCCCTAGCCCCTGCCGCTTCAAAGGCTGAAGCTTACAGGCACGAGCCACCGTGCCCGGCTCTTCAGCGCTTCTTGACATAAAGATTGCACAACGAGAAAGTGTGGCTTAAGTCTGCTTACAAAGTGCTGCTAATAGGCCGGGCATGGTGGCGCATGCCTGTAGGTGGCAACCTAGGAAGTCACGGCCAGGGCAGAGATAATGGTTCGAGTCCTGCTGGGGGCACGTAATGAGACCTAGTCCCAAAAAAATAGCTGGGCGTGGTGGTGCGTGCCTGTAATCCCAGCTACCTGGGAAGCTGAGGCTGGGGATGGCTCAAGTCTGCGGTACCCTGGGCAACGTAAGCCTGCGGTTCCACGGGCAAAATCAGCGAGCCCTAGTCTCCAAAAAAAAAAAAAAAAAAAAGCGCTGCTAATCAATACATTGGGTGATAAAACAAGATAGGAAACTGCTTCCCCCAAATGGGAAGGCCAGTAGCAGAACTCTCTGATCAATTCATAGACTAAAAGAGACCCTCCTGAGAAGGCAGTGGCGTGGACTTTGGCTTGTTGGTGAAGCCCTTTGAGTGGCACGGGGAATGGCGAAGACACACTGGCACATTAAAAAAAAACCAAACCAGAAGTCAGATACGCCGCATGATCCCAAGTCTGTAAAGCCCAACGCCTGGATTTCATCATCACCAAGTTAATAATCACACTTTTCCCCATTCTCTGAAATAGCCTGGGACGAGGCTTTCATGGCTGAGATAAGCAGCAGGCGAAGTTCCCCAGCGCTCAGTGAAGATGCGCAGGATCCGTGACACAGTGTCTCTGAACGGACAGCAGGTGAAGGTTCTGGAATCAGCCCAACTGTCCTCACAGGAGGTGGATTTACAAGAGGAGAGCTGCGTGTCTACGGAGTTTTACAGAAGAGAGACTCTGCTCAGAAAACCAAGAAAGTCTGACACTTTCCGCCGTCCAGTGGGAAGTGGGAAGGAAGCAATAGAACGGCAACTGCAAATCAGTTTTTATTTCCAGTCGGCCGGCCTGCAAACACTGCTCCTATCTGGGTGACGCTACAACGGCCTGCCAGCTCCACTGCTCTCGCCGGCACCTGCCCAATCAAAACCCTGGCCGGAATGTTTACGCACTGGGCGGCTCTCCCTATCAACTCCCACCTTCAGATCTGAAAGCTCTGGGCCACTGTATCCTCTACAGCCCTAATCTACATTAAGGGCAAAGTGCCACTGCAAATGCTCCAAGTGCTGCAGAAACCCTGAGGAGTTGCCCTTCCCCACCGACCCGCACACCCTCACACCTCCACCTGCTACAGCAACGTGACAGCTTCTCGTGACCCCCGAGACACGCTCAAGTTCACCTTATACTTACATGCACCCCCCAGCCACCTCCCCACCTGTGCACACAAGCGTTTTCTCGCGAATCACACTGTACACTTGATGCGAAGCGTAGACACCACTCTCCTTTAAGGCCTACACTTTGAGATTCAGCCGCCTTCTTCGCCGCTACCTCACCTACAGAAGCTCGCTGTCTGCGAAGAGCGAACATCACTAGCTCCCTCGAGCACTTCAGCCTGGAGCAGCCTGGGCCCCGCTTCGAAAGGCGAGGTGGGGGAGGGGAGGTCGTACCTTGCATTTCTGCTCCAGACGCTGATCAGCTTGAGCAGAGGAGTAGGAGAGTACTGGCTCTCAGAGCCAAGCCTGCAGATCTGCCACAAAGAATGGAGAGCACATCCCAAGTGAAAACACGGAGCAAAGCGGGGGAAGCCACGCGAAAGGCGAAGGGGCGCAGGAGCCAGCCAGAGTCAGAGACCACCGCTGACGGCCAGAGCGAGCGGCTCCTTAGCAGCACCCGCACAGGACACCTTCCCCCAGGACACCTGGCTGGCCGTCTGTGCTCCAGCCGGCGGGGACCGCTCCCGGCGCTGAGAGCCGGGGACGTGCAATCAGTATCAGGAGGTCCACGCACAGACTGTCCGTCACGGTGTTGTGGGAAGGAGCGCGCGGCCTCTGGGTGGCAGCGGGGGCAGAGAGAGCCCCTGATCGGCCCCGTGAAGGACAGAGAGGGCGGGAGGGCGTGCCAGGCTCACCTGGGGCCAGACGGCGGCGTGGAACACGGCCTCGACCTCGTCGGCCGTGAACGGGTGAGACTCCCGGTCCAGGAAGATGTCCGTCACCATCTTGATGCCGAGTCGCCGCAGGTTTTTCAGCGGGTGAAGGAGCCTGAGCTGCACCTGCGAGAGGACACGTGTCGGGGGGGACGGGCAGCAGCTTCCCCGCAGCGCCTCGGGCCGCCTGGCTCCGCCGCAAACCCGCCGTGCCCCCGACGCTGGCCGCACGTCCCCTGGAAACGCCCACTGGCCAGCGGGGAGAGGAAGGCAGGGGTGCGAAGGACGGAGCCGTGCCACGGGCACCGCCCCGGCTGAGCCGCGGCTGCAGCAGCTGCTTGCACCCCAGGCCTCGGGCCTGCCTTTCGCCTGGTCTCCTGAAGCTGCTGGGCCTGAACGCTCCGGGCGCTCCTTCCCCGCCACGCCCGAGGCCCGGAGGTCAAGCTGGAGGTCACCTTCCTCTCTGCCCTTGTCTGGCTTTGCTGCTTTCCCCTCCTCTTTCACAACGCGGGGCTTCCTGTCACTCCTGACAAGACCCGTCTGGGAGACGGAGGGTTGACGGGGACGGGGATCCCAGGCAGCGGGAGGCGTGGGCGGCGTAGACCCCGGGGAAAAGCTGCTGCTTGGGAAGGCCCGGGGCGCGTGTGCGGACGTGCTGGGGCCGCAGCAAACGCCTCTCGGAGACACGGCTGCACCCGCTGGGCGCCCCTCCCCCCGCGCTGCGAGGCCACCTCCACACAGCCAACCGGCCCAGGCTTGGCCCAGGCTCGGAGCAGAGGCACTTGCTGCCGCCCGGCCGACGGGCCCGAGGGACGCCGGCCACAGGCTGGACGCCGCCCTGCGGCCCCACGAGGGAAGGAGAGACGAAGCACGCCAGAGGTCAGACCTGGTAGGAGAAACCTGCAGAAACACGAGACTCGGTAGAAACACGAGACTTCCCCTCACGGGGAAGGCAAGACGGCTCACGGGACGGGCAGGCGGCAACTGAGGCTTAGAGGACGAGGGCAGAAGTCAGGCAGAGGAGAGCAGAAGGCCTCCAGAGCTTTCTCCCAGCAAAGAAGGCTGCAGGATGAAAGAGATGGCGGGGAGGGGGTACGGGGGGGGGGAGAGTGGGGAGAGGATACATCCCTTCTTTTTCTGCCTGACTGACAAGTCCACAGACTCTGGCTGGGGAAGGGTCTACGAGGACGCTCACAGGACGCTCTGTCCTTGGGCCAGGACTCAGGGACATGGTGCTTCACGGCCCCTGCAAAGTCCTACCGCCTACCCCCGAGCCATGAGCTCGTCCTACAGGGTGAGACAGAGGCAACAGGCCGAGCACCAGAGGGGGACAGTGAGTTCTGCTCCACGGCTACGGCGCTCTAGGTGGCCTCGGGTTTGGTGAGAGATCAAAGCTATTACTGCTATGGGGGGGGGGGGGGATGGCAACACGATTCCCCGGAGCAAACACACGGTCCAGGCCCCCGGCCCCCAGCCCCCTCCCCGGCCATCAAGCCCCTGCTGCTGCACGGCTCCCGAGCTTGCTGGTCTAGACATCGGCACGTTCCACTGGTGTCCGCAGCTGCAGCACCAGCGGCAGAGACCACGGGACGACGGCCCAGAGAACTGGAGACAGGCTGGGGGCCAGCGGCCCCCGAGGACGCGCCGCCCAGTCCACGCCCACGGAGGATGGACCCCCCGGCCCCGGCCACAGGCTGGAGCCGCCCCTGCCTGCACGCACAGGAGAACAAGGCACCCGAAGCAGCACAGCCCCGCAAGTGCACGTTTCAGCCTCAGCCGCCACCACGGCACGTAGGGACGACGCGGGGAGCAGGTGCCGGGCGCAGTGGCCCAGCACCGAGACGCGGAACTTTAGCCCCGGGGCAGCGCCGCGGGGCCGCGCATCAGTCACGCCTCAGGGAGCTGCTTGACTCGCCCGGGAGAGGAAAGGGAAACTAAGGGCTTGAACACCTCGCCGGCTAATGGCCTGTGAAACTGCACAGATGACCCTCCGGGTTACTGATTGCCGAGGCCGGGGCAGGTCGGCGTTACTGAGTAATCTCCGAGCCGGCGGCCGCGGAGGGGCTGAAGCCCGGCCACCGCCCGGGACCGAACGAGGCCATGTCCGCCGCGGGCGCCCACACGGCACGCGCCTCTCCCGGGACGTGCAGGACGGATCTCCCCCCGCCTCCTCTGCGGCGCCGGCGCTGGCCCGACACAGCCAAGTGACCAGGCTTTTCTGCAAGGGCGGCAGAGCCTGCCGTTGCCAGCCCAGCCCCCTGCGGGTTCCCAGGACATGCCCGGGGGGGCGGGCAGCTGCAGCTCCTCACGCAGCCCCTGCCCCCCGCCCCCGACCTCCCCTATCTTGCACGGCTCCCCCCGCTTCCCGTGTGTGAGGCTCCCTGACCCCCGTCTGCAGCAAGAAGGCGCCGCGCGAG
>PVHY01029240.1:0-14485 GCA_004024945.1 Uropsilus gracilis | reverse complement strand
GGTCACGCCTGCGCACATCAGATCGCAAGCAGCATCACCAGCAGCCCAAGAGGAAGAACGCCAGAGCTGTGCGGTATTTCCTGTCATCCCAACAGAAACGCCACCGAGGTCCCCAGTGCGCGGCACTTGGACATCTTTCTGCCTGCGCCCTCTGCTCTGGTCCTGCTCCAACCTGGCCACACCCCCTGCACCGCCTCAGGGGAAGGAGAAGGCGCTGCCTGCAGGCCAGAGACCACCAGCCGGTGACAGTCACATGCCACTTAGCGACGTGTTCTGAGACACACATGACATCACACATGTGGTGATGTCTTGCGAACGTGTGACAGCGCCACAAACCGTTTGGGACGAGCCTGCTACGCACTTAGGCTGCGGGGTTACTGGGGCCACGGCTGCAGGTGCCCCGTCTGTGACTGACTGGACCCGGTTAAGCGACGCATGCTGGTACTGACGCTCACAGGTGGGGGTGGGGAGTGGGGCAGAGAGAAGCCTCCAGTTCCGGCAAGTGTTGGAGCTGGGAAGGGAGGCACAGACAGAAGGAAGGGCTCCTCTGCATGTCACGTGGACAAGACGCAGGTGGCTTGTTCCTGTACACATCCTCCAAAGCGCAGCCTAGGCCTATGTGAGAAACGGTTTCAGGCGCCCCTGCAAGCAATGGGAGGGCCTGCTCTCCTCCCCCTGACACCCTGTATGTCTCCTGCTCCCTCTTAAGGCTGGGTAAGACTGTGGGTCTCTGGGAAAACCAAGCTTAACCA
Source organism: Uropsilus gracilis (assembly GCA_004024945.1). NCBI lineage: Eukaryota > Metazoa > Chordata > Mammalia > Eulipotyphla > Talpidae > Uropsilus > Uropsilus gracilis. The sequence continues at coordinate 13,733 of PVHY01029240.1, read as the reverse complement.
CACTTTTCTGAGACTGAAAGGGAGCAAACTGAGCCTGAAGACTCTTTCCAGAGTAAAGCACTGCCAAACCATTTCTAGCTCGGTAGCTCGTTCTCCATATCTTCGTTTCAACGTGACATGCACTCACGGCAGTCAGGTGGGACGAGCCTGAGGCTGAACATAGCTGTTGAGTCCTTGCTATGTGCCAGAGAGGTCAAGGCATGGAGAGATGCCAGGTGAACCCAGGCACCAGGCCATCTCAGTCCAGGCTCTGGCAGCTGGAGGGCTTTGTATGTTTGTGCTGCCATCTTGTCATCTAGAAGCGAGATCCCTATTTTCCACGGCCTGGACCGTTGGTACAGCCATGGCAATCCTCCAATCGCAGGCTCCAAAAAGACTACGTTTGGACATCTCCAGGTGTTTATTTGGTTTTTCCTATTTCTTGGTTTTTAATTGGTTTCAGATGTGAGTACCCAATAGAGGCCCTGGATAAATAAAACAGATCATAAAATATGGCCAAGCAAAATGGGCGTGAGTAATCCCAGAGTGCATGGAAATGCACTTCCAGAAAGGCTCATAAATAATGAGGTGGAAACAGTAGTCTATTTTCTCTTTAATGGAAAGCCAATTAGGAACCCTCTCCGGACTGGAGGGAAAGAGCTGGTTCCTTTGTTCTGTAATGAGGAGGTGGGGGCAGGGTGGGCAAGAGGAAGCATTCAACTTGCCAGAGAGGGCAGAGAAAATACTGGGAGTGACAGAGCAAGAAGTTCAAGATTTGGATGTCCCATCCCATCTCCAACTTCTCCAGCTCCTTCCCAGTTGATGCAGGAAGATCTGTGAGCCCAAGCTGATTTAGAGAACTAGCAGGCCTACTGCAGGTCCAGCCCCAAGACTTCCTGTGAACTCTTGGAATCATGTGGTTTCTTTATTGACTCCCGCCCCTCCCCCAAGAAGGGGAGGGAGGAAGTACCCAGCTGGCACCGTTGGCGACGGGTGTGCCAGTGTTGAGCAGCAGGAGGGACAAGGGCAGTGCTGTGTCAGCTGTGTCAGGCTCCCAGCATGCTCCTCTAGTCATTCCTTCCCTGGCCTCTTCCTTGCTCTTCCTCCCATGCTCATGTCTCCTTACCCCATATATATATATTTTTTTTTCTTCTTTTTATGGAGACTAGGTCTTGCTATGTTGCCCAGGGTAGTCCCGATCCCGTGCACTCAAGCAATCCCCAGACTCAGCCTCTCAGGTAGATGGGATTACAGGTGCCCGCCACCATGCCCAGCTGCTTTTTCAAGACCAGTCTCACTATGTTGCCCGGGGTAGTTTGGAACCCGCAAACTCAGGCAATTCGGGTCTCTTGCCTCCCAGCACTTGGATTACAGGCGCGCGCCTCTACACCAGGCCTTCCTTATCCCATATTCTTACAGCTCCCAGTTAGAATGCCAACAGTTGCCAACAGTTAAGAGTGCTTCTGCGTAGAATGTTGTAGATGATCTCATAGCACAGAGACAGAGGAGGTATAATATTCTCCACTCTGCAAAGGACCAACCTAAGTGACTTTCCAAAGTGACTCAGCCTCCGAGTCATAGCACCAAGTCAGTTCCCTTCACCAGCCTCAGTAACCACGGACTGATGCCCACCTGGTGATTGAGAATGGGGGGTTCCAGGTGGGGCTGTCCCGGAAGCCTGAGAGAGACAGTATAGCACAGTGGCGGCGAGCACAGGCTCTGGTCAGATCTGCTTGGTGGGGTTGTGGGAGCCACCGCTTAACAGCTGTGTGACCTTGGCCTAGGCTTTTAATTGCGTAAAACTGATTCTGCATTTGTTTCGCGAGGCTAATGAACTTAGTTTCTGTGTGCTGTGAAGCAACAGAGAGCAGTGATAATGCTCGCAGTTATTTTAAGAAGATTTTATGGTCAATTTGGAACAGCTAGTGGGTTCCCCACAGAACCCACATGTGCTTAGGAACATCATGATTTCGTCCCCGCTCTCTCGATGAGATCAGTGCTCTCTGGAAACTTAAGTGTGGCACGAAGACCCAGGGCGCAGCCCGTCTGCCCAGCCACATCCAGCGCAGGGGAGTCTTTTTGGAGGATCAGAGTTTCTTCTGTGCTCAGGGAGAGTCTCCTTGGGAGACACGAGGTCCCTGAAAGCAAGTCTGCTTATGCACAAGCGTCTAAAACGGACTTGGCTGCAGTTTTATGGGGAGAGAAATCCATTGGGCGTAGCAGCTCTGCTGTATAGGAACCTGGGGCAGGACTTTTGGCAACAGATCACAGCTGGAGAACCTGAAGCCTTCGTTCCTCATGACGAGAGTTTGTTTGTATGTATGTATGTATGTATGTATGTATGTATGTATGTATGTATGTACATACATACGTACGTATGTATGTATGTATATATTTATTTTGGAGACTAGGTCTCACGATGTTGCCTATATGGGTACCACAGACTCAAGTTGCCGGGGTGCCACGGACTCAAGCACTTCACAGCCTCAGCCTCCCAGGTAGCTGGGATTACAGATGCCTGCCATGGCACCTGGATGCCTTTTTAAGACCAGGTCCCACTATGTTGCCCAGGATAGTCATGAACCCGCGAACTCAAGCAATCCCAAGCCTCTTGCCTCCCAGCGCTTGGACAACAGGTGCACGCCACCATGCCCGGCTTGTTCTTTTTTTAGAAACTCTGCTCCCCAGGCCGGACACAGTGGCCTGTGCCTTTAATCGTAGCCTACAGAACAAGGCTAAAGCTAGGAATCGCTTGAGTCCATGGGTTTGAGACCCACCCGGGGGTTCATAGCAAGACATAGTCTCAAAAAATAGCTGAGTGTGGTGGTGCATGCCTGTAATCCTAGCTTCCTGGGAGGCTGAGGCTGGGGATCGCTTGAGTCTGTGGTACCCCAGGCAATGTGAGCCTGAGGTTCCCTGGGCAACAAAGTGAGACCTCGTCTCAAAAGAAAAAAAATACAAGAAATTCTGCTCCCCCATTAAAATGATGAGCCACTGCTTACTCTGATGAGATCCCAAGGAATCCTGTAAAAGGAGATAGGTCTAAAGAAGATCATGAGGTCTTAGAAGATTTCACCATTTATGTTTGGGAGCACGCTCTATCACCTTTTGCAGGTCACGTGTTCAGCACGCAGGGAAAGAGAGATCACATCGTTGAGAAACACCCATGGTAGACCCAGCCATTACCATCACCCCACGATTTCTGTGCAGGGGGTCTCCATTACAGACATGCAGGACCTGAGGCTCACTGAGGTCATGAAACAGGCCCTGCATCCCCTGGAGATCTGACAGTTGCAGCAACAGAAGCTTGTTCCTAGTAAACTGAGGAAAATCTGAGCATACAAGCTGTTCAAGGATAAGGGTGCAGTTCTCCTTGTAGGAGAACTAGGTAGGTTAGATGAATGAGCTCCAGTTCATCATCCCAGATGCTCTTGGAAGAGACTCCCATGGGTTTGGCCAGGTCAGATAACCTTATCTGGGGCAGGGAGGGCAGTGAGAAAGTAGCCATCCCAGAGATATTTATATGTATGTATGTATGTATGTATGTATGTATGTATGTATGTATGTATGTATGTATGTATTTATAAATAAATTAAGGGGTACAGTGAGAAAGTAGCCATCTCTAGAGAAAAACTGGGGTGCTGACCCTAAAAGTAAGGGAAGGGGCACCATGCTGGGAAGCTGGTCAGTAGAACAGATGCCCACTGGTCACAGCAGGTGAGTGGCTGGAGACCAGGAGGGCTGTCAGTCATGTCTACTCATTGTCCCTCCACCTCTCGAGCTCCACACTTCTCTGTCCAGACTTTCGGCTTCCTCTTTAGCGGGCCCCGTGATGCTGGCACTGTTTGGAGAGGGTTCATGCCCGACTAGAGAGGAAATCTCCAAAGAGGGCAGTGGAAGAGGAAGTGAAAGAGATACAGGGACAATTTAAGAGTAAGAGGGTGGCATGCAGAAGTGGAAAGGGCTTGCGGCTTTCTCAACGTGGGAAAATCACAAATCACTAGGAACTTTTCTAGGGGAAGGGGAACAGATAAGGACCAAGTGTGAGGAAGAATTAGAGATGCAGGAACTGTTGGAATCATCTTAAATTAAAAATAAGTCAAGGTACGATTATCTGCCACTTGAAATTTGAGGTGTCTTGTAGTGTAGAACATTGACTCCATGAGTGGATTAGCTTGGAAATTGTATATTTAAAGAACTACAAAGGGGATAGTGTATAATTAAAAACCTGTATTTGGGAAGTTTGAGATTTAGAGCACAGAGCTTCCTGGCAGCTTAGGCAGAAAGGGAAACATGATCGGTTATATAATTTTCATTTATTTCATAAAAGGAAGTGAATCTGCAAGTCAGAAAATGTTTCTCTTAAATTGTAAAAAGAAATTAACCCAGAGGAACATCAATTCTACAGTAAAAAAATTCCTACTTTAATTTTCTAACTGAGAAAGAATTTCTACTGAGCATAAGAACTGTTATTTCTATGCTGGGTGCTGCTGTGGCACGTGCCTATAATCCCAGCTGTTTGGGAGGTGGAGGTGAGCAATCACCTGAGTCCCCAGGTTCAAGACTACCCCTGGCAACATAGCAAGACCTAGTCTCAAAAAAATAGCCAGGCATGGTGGCGCATGCCTGTAATCCCTGTTACCTGGGAGGCTGAGACTAGAGATCACTTGAGTCCATGGTGGTTCGGGACTACCCTGGCAACATAGTGAGACCTAGTCTCTAAAAACAAAAAGAAAAAAAGAAAGAAACATTATTTCTAAGGCCACTACCAGGTGAATTGTCGTGAGTTGTCGCAGAAAGTAATGAATATTTCTATGACAAGTCTCTCTGGGGGCTGGAAAGGGTCCCAGAGGCCCTTAAGTTCAGACGCCCCTCCCTGCCTGCAGGAGAGCTTCACAATACCCCACACGCACCTCTGGATTTGTCAGTCCCAAACCCTCCCTGCACCCCATTTCTCTTCTCTCTGGTAGAAGACTGGCCCCTGGAGCTGCAATTCTCAATTATCAGCTGGCTTCCTGCCAGGTGAGGTAGGAGAAGGGATAATATGAGGTAAGATGAGAAAGATCATGGAGGTCTCTCATCTCACTTTGCTGGGGCAGTGACTCTGGTGGCGTCTTGTTCCCTCCATGACTCCAGAGCTTCTGGATGGACCCTGTGGAGGCAGCGTTGCCCTGGATTCCTGACTCACTCTGGTCACACGACCCCTTGCTCAGTGCCTCCTGCTGAGGGTGGAGATAGTTTGCTGTGCTGGCTAATTCAATGCCCTCAGTTTGGTGTTTTAGCTTCCTGAGCTCCAGCAAAACCAATTCCTGTATTTAAGCCCCTCTGCTTCCAGTCCTCCTGTGGTTTCCATTTCCTGGGTAGGTTTGGCCTGGTTCATCCACTAACTCCAGACTCAACCCAGACACCCCCGGAAGGGGCACTCCTCACTAGGTCCCAAGCAGACCATGTTTCATGTGGAGGCAGGACACAGCACAGGGATAGAAACTGGACTAAAGCTGGGCAGGGGGTAGGGCAAGAAGTGTGCAAGGGCCCGCTAATTGGAATGAGTGATGTAGTCAGAGATGTGGCTAGAACTGGATTAAAGAAGGAACTGACCACTGGGTTCATGAGGAAATCAAAGAGGAAATTAAAAAAATGACAAAGGCTGGGCACGGTGGCTCGTGCCTGTAAGCTTCAGCCTATGAAGCGGCCGGGGCTAGGGATCATGATTCAAGTTCTGCCTGGCCTGTAGTGAGATTTAGTTCCAAAAAAATAGCTGGGTGTGGTGGCGCGTGCCTGTAATCCCAGCTCCCTGGGAAGCTGAGGCTGGGGATTGCTTGAGTCTGTGGTACCCCGGGCAACGAGCGCTTGTGGTTCCACCGGCAAAAATAGCGAGACCTAGTCTCAAAAAATAAACAAAAAAACAAAAAACAAAAAAACCCCAACAATTGACAAATTTGGCAAGTGCCAAAGATAAGGGACTAGGGGGAACTTTCTGGTAGGGCAAAATATGTACAAAGGTCCGCTGGTTGGAGTGAGAGTGGTGTGGTCAGAGTTACACGCTGTCTATTTGGAAAGGAGAGTGTGTTTGTTCAATGACACGTTTCCCCCCAGGCCATAGGTGAGTACGGAGTGACGGAGTGACAGGAATTGGGTTCTCTAGAAAAGGGTGAGCTGAGAAGCTGAATTGGGGAACCTGGGAAAGTTGGAGAAAGGGCAGACCGAGGTGTAGGTAGGTGTGCAGCAGGCTTAGTAGAAAGCCCACATGTCACCACCTTGAAATTATTAATTTTTTTATTTACTAGTTTATAAACTGGTTGATAAATATGGAATAAACTAGTTGATAAATAAACTAGTTGATAGATATGGAAATAGTAAATTTTGTAATTTTCAGTGAACATGTACACTTGTGGCACGAATGACTCGACAATGCTGTGCGTTCACTCTGCCATTCCCCAAGCTTGTCAAGAGAAAAAGCTCATCCTTTTTGGAAGGAAGGGACTCTTTTTATTTTGCAATCCTGCTACTAATCGTGCTGCCTGTTCTGCATGGAGCTCACATGGCTTATAGGGAGGTGACCCTCCTCATGAAAGAACACAGAATGATAGAAATGAAACTACCTTCCCAGTCTTGGAAGTTCCCTGAAGGAACTTACAATTCATTAGCTTTGCAGAAATCCTGCCTTTACTTGGGGCGAGTGGATGTGACCCACCACTGGTGTGGTCTTCAGATGGGTCAGAGAAGTCCTGGGCGGATGGAGATGAAGATGTCAGAGATGAGCAGACTCGCCTATGCCTCTCACACCCTACCTTTACTTTGGCGAGAAGCTCCCCACACTTTGTTCTGAATTAGGAATTGAGCTTCTGGCTGTTTTTTTTTTTTTTTTCCTCTTCTTCTTAAAGGATCCCATGACTCACATAGTTGGAAAACCATTAGTCAGACAAACCACACTGCCAGCCTTTTTGTTGTAGGGAATTGTCTTATTTCACAGGGCCCCAGGTGACCCCCTGACCGGGGTATCTCCAAAGCCAGGTCATAATAGGCCGTGCTCTAATCTAAGGAGACTCTGCTGTATTTGCTGTGAGCTTTGAAATGTTCTGGGAAAAAAAGCTGATCAGATGTGCAAGGTATTATATTCACGGAGGCAAAACCCTCCCAACTCTTTATAAAATGGATTAAGCCAGTTTCCAAGGGTTGCAGATTTGTGTGATCTTAATCCTGCTCCTTACCCTTGATCCTCCACCTTCCTCCTTTGTTTCCAGGATCTGCACCTTCCTGGGTGAGCGCCAGGATGCCTTCCAGGTCAGCCCTCCCTTCTGCCCAGCTCTCCCCGGGGCAAGAACTGGGAGATGCCTTTGCCCTGGCACTCATCCTGCCAGAGGGTCCTTTTGCTGAGGGCACATTTCACACTCCCCGCCCTGACCTGATGGTGGGAAATTGGAACAAAATATGGTAATAATGCTGTTGTGCATTCAGTGACTCAGGCTGCAGCAGCAGATGGGAAAGCTGCGGATCGCAACCCCATGCGATATTTCACAGCATATCAGTCAAATATGGCTCGCCTGGCATCTTGTTTCTGTCGGTCCTTCTTAGCTCAGGTTACAGTGACAAGACAGACATCTGTCTTTCCAAAGAGGTAGTGCCTGCTTCAGGGCTATCCTCACCCATGGATACTCTCCACAGGCAAAGGTGGGATTTCTAAGGTGGGACCCATTCTGGACCAGGAGGTCTTGAGTCCCTTCAAGGCCTGTGCATTGGGCACCAGCTTTGGAGAGGGGCATCTTCACCAGTGCCTGTCAGAACTCGTGACCCTTCTCAGGGCTCAGGCACAGGGGAGAGCCCACATGTGAAAACAGTATAGAATCTTCTGGAACCGGCTGAAGACCCCTGAACCAGCACCACTACCCACTGGAGACTTCAGTTCTAACAAGCAGCTTCTGAAGTGCTGTTTTCTATTTATTCTTCTAGCTGTGTACAAAGGCTTAAAACTACAAACTTTGTGACTGGTCAGTTTTACTACTTAGCAACTTCCTGAGGTTTCTTCATGCCACAGTCTTGTGGACGCTATCGCCTCTGAAGTTCATGATGAGTTCAGGAACTCACTGCCACCCACCATCAAGTCAACATGTCTGTCTATTGAATTGAATGTGAAAAACTGGCTTTGTTCCTCTATCTTTAAGCCACACAGGCTCACCCATACACCATGGGCTACCAAGCATTGAAATGAGCCTTTACCCTTTGATGTGATTAGTGAACTCTTATTTGCCCTTCAAAACCCATTTTCTTGATGACCTCTTCCTGGGGGTTTTCCTGGATACCCACAAAAATTGTTATTCTCTTCCTTCCTCAGAGGGAACTGAGGACTTGCTATCTATATACTTCTATTTCTGTATGCATGATGTGGAATCATAATCTTTTCCCCTTCCTTCCTTCCTTCCTTCCTTCCTTCCTTCCTTCCTTCCTTCCTTCCTTCCTTCCTTCCTTCCTTCCTTCCTTCCTTCCTTCTTTCCTTCCCCCCCAACTTCTCTAATTTTCCTTTCTGGCTGTGATCACCAAACCTTAAAACAGAACCGAATAATTGTATTGTTTATTGACAAAACAATGTTGAGGTGGACCTTATCAACAGTCAATGGATGATTTCTTGTAACAGCTGTGATCTAGTTTTTCATCTTGTGCCACCGAATATGGGATACTTCCCTTTCATTTCTCAATTATTTCTCATGACAGTATCCATTCGGTGGAGGTCTCCCTGAAGCCTCTGTCTCTAGGTTTGATCATGGCCATTAGCTCAAATTCCCTCTTCCTCTAAGTTGACTTCTTCAGGGCCTGGGTATCTTCTCCTGACTTTCTTAAATATTAATTACCCGAGACCCTCCTGGATCCCAGAAATGTTTGTCTGCGAAAGGGAAGAGGTTGAGGTCTAGGTTTTGTTTTTCTTCTTCCCAAGAGGTTCTTTGGTTTCTTTGTAAAGTTCACTCTTGTCAACCATCTCTACATGGGGTGGAGCTGCCTTTGAGATGCATACAATGTTAGTGCCTAAACCCTGTAGAGCATGGCTGCCTACTTGACTTAAATATATCACACCCCAAGATTCATTTCTGAATATTAAGTTCAATTCCAAGATGGCTTATTGTGTCACCTGTAGATAGACAAGTTCCTCTACATTGTTCACCCAAGACAAAATGGTTTCATGTCTGTCCTCAAAGAAACACTAGTTCCATGAGGGAGAAAAATAGAAGCATCAGTTCTTTCTTCTTGCCCTTGGCTCATCAACACTTGGCAATACCTAGGTCCTCTGCTCCCTGAAGCATAAGGGATATGAAAAGATCCTCTGGCCTGAACAGTTTTGGGATGAGTGACCCGGTTGTCATGGCAACTGTGTCATTAGGGCATCTCCTGTAAAAGCATGAGCTGGGTGGGACTCTGCCTGGGATTGCAGAGTCATCTGTACCCAAGCCTTAGTAGTTCTAACTCCAGTTTCCTCACCAATGGAGCAAACTGAAGATTAATGTCACCCCTTGTCTAAGGCTCACAAATGGCTAATTAATTCATTATCCCTACCACACAAAAACTGGTTGGGTAGGTGTTTGTGGTTCTACTGCCTCTAAAAGAGCTAGGAGCAGCTGACAGGTGAGGTACTGGGAGAGCTAGGCCACGACAGGAATAACCTTCTGAAAGAGGAAGACAAGCACCCCACTCTTACATAGGGGCTGAGTTTGGGAATATTTCAATTATTTATTGCTATGCAAAGAACTCTCCTAAAAGATCATTGTTTATAGGGCAACAACAAGTGTTGGCATGGATGTGGAGAGAAAGGAACTCTCTTACACAGCTGGTGGGAATGTAAACTGGTCCGACCACTATGGAAAGCTGTGTGGAGGACCCTCAAACTAATGAAAATGGAACTATCATTTGACACAGCAATTGCTCTCTTGGGAATCTACCCAAAAGAGACCTCAATGTGGGTACAAAGGGACACCTGTGCTTGGATGTTTGCTGCAGCACTATTTATAATTGCCAGGACTTGGAAGCAACCTAAATGCCCCAAAACAGATGACTGGATGAAAAAAATGTGGCATATATATATGCAATGGAATATTACTCTTCAATTAAAAATAACAAATTTGATGACTTTATGATAACATGGATGTACTTAGAAGAAATCATATTAGCAGAAACAAGTCAAAAAAAAAAAGACAGAAACCAAATGGTTTCACTAATATATGGGATATAGGAAAAAAATAAACAAAAGCCATGAGGAAAAGTCAAAACAAGCTAACCACCAAACTGAAACACATAACTTGGGGCAGGGAGGAGAGGGGGAGAAACGGTGGGGAAGGTGGGGGGGTGTGAATCCCTGGGATTACAAAGATGTGAAATTTATATATAAATACATTTTTTAAAACTTCATTATTTATAGTAACAGATTTATTTCAATTTATGCTTCCATCATTTGGATTGGGCTCAGTGGGGTGATTCTGGTGCTCTATGTAATGTCTGCTGGGATAGCCAAGATACCATCTTTGCACTTGCTTTCCAGTACCTCATCTGGGAACTCCAGAACTTGGCAGAGGGTCTGAAATGCAATGCTTTCTGGGAAAATGACAGTGCAGTGGTAGAATGAGTAAACGAATATAAAGAAAAGTTTGTTGTATAGAAAAGAGAGAATAGCTATCTCACTCGTTTTGGAATTGTGAGTGATTAGTGGGTGTTGTGTTGGTGAGGAAGATTCTCATGAGAAACCAGCAATGTATTTAATAATCTGTTACTGAACAGATATCACACACCCTGAATGTTGGATAAGAAGAGGCATCCCAGAGAAATCATTGTCACAGGGAGAATTTGGCCAATAACTCTTTCTCTCTGAGGCTCAGGCTGTCATATAAAAAAAAATAGGACTATTCTACAAGGTTTTTCTAGCTTTGGATAAACACCAAACTCTCTCCTGAAGGTATATATTATGCAAAGCCAGGAGATTTTTTTTTCTTTTTTCATTTTTCCATATATAAAATTATAAGGTATAGGCTGGTGAGACGCCCTGAACCCCCAAATATCTAGGATCTCTTCCAAACTAAACTTTCTAGAACTGTGCTGTTCAATACTGTGATCACTAACAGGATGCAGGTCCAGCCCCTCAAGAAAGCCCTTGCAAAGATTATGGAATACAGGACAGGGGTGATTGGCTTGTTGTAAGGCGAAAACTTGCCCAAGGCAAGTTCCCATCATTCCAGACTCTGCTTTGAGCCTTCTCTTCTCCAGAAAAGACACCAGAGCCCCGACTCTGTTCCAGGGAACAGCTTTACTCTGGAAGGATGGAGCTGGTTCAGAGGGAAATGGCCTTGAATTCTCACTTCCTTGCCCCTAGACTTCTTCTCTCCTGAGCCCCAATGTGTCAGGTTTCTGGACCCGAGAGCTCTCCTGTCTGTGGGGCTCTGTCCCTCTGGAGAGGGGGTGCTGAGGCATGCGGTCATTCTGAAAGCTGCCCTCCAGAGCCAGGCATTGGAGAAATCCAGGCAGGCTCCCCTTTTGTTGCCAGTGGTATTGAGAGCCCAGAGAAGGCAGGTGCTCTTGCTGAACACAGCATGGCCCTCTCCAGCTTCTTGGGCCCATCGGGTCAGCTCATCAGAGAAGGCCCCACCAATCCACTTCCATCCAACCAGCAGGTGAGTGTGCTGGGAGGAACCAGGTTGTAGTAAGGGCCTTAAGTCAGGAGGTCTGACTGTGCTGGTCCTTCCTACTAGTACCTGACTTCCTGGAGGCAGGAGCCACCACAATGGGGTGGGCTGATTTCAGCCACTTCTTCCTTAAGCCAAGTTCATGGCCCAGGAGGGCTCGGCGGAGCAGAGGCAGACTGGCGGGCTCTCCCCACCATTCCTCAAATGTGCCCCCTTTGAATCTGCCCCTGCCCCTCCAAGCAGGGAATAACAGTCTGAACTTGTTGTTTTCCTGAATGGACAGATTTTATGGCTGACCCAGCCTTTTTTAGAACTAGTATTAATGGGAATGAAGTGAAACTGCAATGGGAAGGGAAACTGAAATGTTTCATCTCCCCACCCCCCCAAGATCGAACTGCAGAGAACATTTTGAGCAGGCAGACCTCTATGATGGTTCTTGCACTTTACAAAGTAAACACGACAAAAACTAGAGTCAACGAGTCAACGTGGTGCCATTAACAACAAGGACGGCTCAAAGCAAGGCTCAAAGCAACGTGTTAGCATTTCTCAAAATTTTAAACCTCACAGATGGTGAGAGGAAGTGGGAGCACCTTGTGAAACCAGGGTGTCAGGCTTGAGTTTGTCTGCAGTTCATTAGGCTTTTCAATTAGCAAACAAAGTAACACCAGGTTTTCGGGAAATGGGGAAATTACATATTGATTTTCCTTGTCCCCCCTTCTTTATGTGATGACCTCACATCATCTTGTAACAAGAAACAACCTTGTTCGGTCCAAAAATTAAGTTCGAAAATTCGAAAATTAAGTGGCCATTTTGCAATCTTAATGGGCAAAAAGTTAAACAAAAGGGAAACAGATACAGATCTTTGCACTCTTTGAAAGAGGAGTGGAGCAAGAAATGGGGTGAGGAGGTAGAAAGGGAAGGGGCAGATGTTTACAGAGGTACCTCATGAGCTCAAGGATTATGAGAGTAACTGGACATGGAGATGATTATATACACGTGACTTCGGAAAGAGGAGCAAATGCAAATGGCAAAAGCAAATGGCAGCTCCTTCAGAGGGTCTTCCAGTCATTGGTTTAGAGAACCACAAAAAGTCTTGCATATGATTCCCCACTCATTCCCCAACTCGTGCTAGGCATTGATAATCAATCATGGCATCTTTTCTTGCTCAGCCTAGAGACAACCTCAACATTATCCTCCACATAACACTGCCCAGCTGTGACCAGTTCATTGAGGGCTGACCTTTATGACATCTCTTGGAGCTTCTCAGTTTGGGGTTGTGAAACCAAAGTCATCGTTTCTTGTCTCCTGGTATCGTGACCACACACTTTGGTAGCCTGCCCCTCAGAAGAAAAGCTGGAACTGCATTTCCCTGAAACCCTTTTTCTGTCAAACTTCAAGCCAGAGTTCACCCATGAGAGGCACTCTGTAAGATCTGGGAGTTGGAGAACTGGTATCCTTCTCTGGCAGTGGCTGCATTTAAACCACTTGGGTTATATTCAAATTCTTGAGACTTGCATGCTCGGCTCCTACTTGCTGCTGAGACTGAGGGTGGCCACTTCCAGATGAGGCCCTGTAAATCACCTGCTTCTGGCAGCTGCTGGCTGACCTGCTGGCTCCCTGGGCCATACCAGCAATCCTGCTACTCTCCAATTCCCTGTATTGGAGCCCTTCCTGCTTATAATACCTAGAGTGGCTTCTGCTTTGGTTATAGTAATATCACACCTCAAGAGGAGGGAACAGAACTTGGCAGCAAAACATTCTCCACCTTGCTAAACATGAAAGGTGGACACTTGTTGAGTTTAAGCTTTCCTTCTCTGTTATTTCTATGACCCATCTACTCAGAATGCAAAAAAGGAACAGTGGGAAGGAGAGTTCCAAAGAAACAGAATAATGGCATCATAAAGCTGGAAACTGGAAGGAACTTTGGGTCATTTTTGTAATCATCCTTTTACTTCCACTGGCCTTGGAGTTGATGGTTGCCCCAGGTGAGGTCAGGGAGCAAGTCACTGAAGGAAGAAACATTTGGGTTCTTCTCATGTCTTCCTTCCTTCCTTCCTTCCTTCCTTCCTTCCTTCCTTCCTTCCTTCCTTCCTTCCT
>PVHY01029239.1:0-14466 GCA_004024945.1 Uropsilus gracilis | reverse complement strand
TAAAATAAATAAATAAATTAATTAATTAAAAAAAAAAAAAAAGAAAAAAGTCAGTTTTCATAAGTTACCAAAGCTATGATGCCGTGTGTATACTGCTCTCAAAAGAAGAAAAGTATTGTGATAGGAAATCTATCATCAGATTTATCACTTGGTGGCCAGGAGTCAGGGGAATGAGGTGGCTCCAAAGTGATAGTGCATCATTGCCCAAGCTGTTCTCTATGTTAACTACATAAAGATAAACATAGTGTTAAAAAGAACTGAACTACATTACATAAAGTCAATTTTAGTCTATGTTAAGTTAAACATTAAAATTGGAAAAAGGTGCTTGCAAATGAGATGAAAGTTATAAAAGTTTAGTCTTAAAATTCAAGATTATGTATGGATCTATAGATAGTAGTTTTTATTCCTTGAACTCACACCATCTCAAACATAAGTTCCACCAGGTTCCAGGAAGACTTTTCTTTTTGCCACATAATATCTTCTATTTCTGATATGAAATTGCATTTAGACCAACTCACACCACCCCCCAACTTTTTTTCTTCTTAAAATTGTCTTAAAAGTGACACAAACTGCAACTTATATTTTTAATTTAGAAAACTGGGTTTTAAATAACTTTTTCTGAAGAGTTCATGGAGGTACTAATGTGTTCTATTTCAGGGGGGATATTAGACTTGAGATATACAAATATTAACATAATTGCTTAAATTGGATGGGGTATACAGGAAAACAGTGTGGGGATGAACCTGGAATCTTCATCACAAAATCCTTTGCACTTGACTGAGGTAGGAGGATGCCATGACAGACTGACCATTATCTATTGCTACAGCCCCTGGCTCTCCTACTGTTGTGCCTTCTTCTAACTTCAGCAGCTTTATGCATATTCTTAATTAAACACTTGCAGAGAGAGAGAGAACAGCAAGAGACATTAGAACTCATTCTTGCACTCCAAATTTCATGCCCAAAGTCACTTAAAGAACAGCGATAAAACCTAGTTTATTCAGATGCCTGGGTGCTTGCTCTGTCTTGTCCTCTGTGGGCTGACACTTGAGGTGTCTGTTGGCTATATTGAGAAACTATCCCAAGACTTTGAAGGTAAACCTTTTGACTATATGTAACAACCTTCAAGACAGATATTGAGTCACAATTTATTAACCATGTGTATTATATAAACACAGAATATCTAAGGGACTTTTGTTGTCAGTGATGGGTGTTTGTGATAGATGCTTTATATGAAAGTTCACATGTGAGGGAGAATAGGATTCTTGAAAAGCAGTCTGACCTCAATGAGTAGTAACAACATTTCACCCACAGAAAGAAGCATAGTTGTGCATTTCAAGGGCTGAACTGGTCCCTCTACTTGCTTTCCTTAAGCAAGGAAATGATGGGATGGCTCACATCAAGGCTTCACAAGCCTGTATTTTATTGATCATATTGAGGAAGTATTTTCATGAGTTGTGATTAGGAAATTGCACCCAATTTTAACCTCTGAGATACCCATATGAAAGTAGTTTCACACAGTGAAATGGCAGGAGCCCAGGGCCTAGCGACATGACAAGGGCTGTGAGTCCATAGCCATCGCCATGTGACCTCAAACAAGTCATTCTCCTTTGTGAAATTTCACTTTCTCTAGATGGGAATGTAAAAAGCTTGCACTAGATTGGAAATGGTACGTACCTGGGGTATAGGTGATCCTTCCTTGGTTTTGGCCTTTGTTGCATCGCTAGATGACCATCGACTAGATATTCTTCCCCCAGTCCCAGATTTTGTCCCTGGTAATATAATAATGATATAAATGTCCATTGTAATTATCCTTTGACATCTGATCACATAGTCAAGGTCAAATCACCTGTTGAATGTATAAACAAATCGCAATTGTGTTGAATTAAGATCATCTCAGAAACCATGCTTGATTTTGCACCTGGAGTTTAATCCTGCTTTTTCTGCCCTGATCTACAACTGCAGCCTCCTCCATTCACTGACAAGCTCCCAGCCATGTAGCCCTCTCTTTCACCTCCTTGGAGACTTGTCTCTACCAGAATCAGTTCAGGACTTTTTATTGCTTGTTGGGCAGATACTTAGGTGAATAAAGTAGGCTGTTATTGGCATTAAGTGACATTCTACCCAGGATGTGCTGTGAACAGGAACTGGCAATAATTTTAATAGCCCATTCTCCTCATTGCTATTATAACAATTATTTAGAAAAAAAAAAACAACTTCTGCTTCTCTATTAGTGATTATCATTAAAAATGTGTTTTTCTACTTCCCCATGTCCCTGACAACAACCAATTCCATTGTAACTCTCAGATTTGAATATGTCTTATTCTCTGAAACTGGCTCAACCAAATGCAGCTTCGCTCGAAATATTCTTTTATTATTACTGGGTTGTGCTGATGGGAAGTTGTATGTGAAGCTTTGTTGTATGGATTTCTTTCAAGTGGGGAAAAAAAATCTTCTCCTTTAAACTAAAAGAAACACGAGGTGACCGAAGAGAGAGAGTTTAAAAGGAAAGAAGGAATAATCACTATTGCCCTTCTAGAAAGATAATTCTTTCCTTCTAACACATATTTTCAGAGATTTTTTTTTTGTCTGTCAAGTCATTTAAAGTCAATCTTTCTGTTATTTTTAGTAATGCCAAGCATTCTTCTTTCAGGGTCCCATTTCTTCAATCTATGTGAATATGGTTTTCTAAATTCAAGGGTGAGGTGTGTAAGAACAAACACTTATTTCGATTTCATCTTCTTGTATTCTTTGCCTACCATTACCTAAGAGAAGGCGATTAATAAATAGCCATTAAACTGGCTACTTCTAGGGTGAGGTGAGAGAAGGATGTCTTTTGAGGAAGCCCTGCATTCTGCTACTCTGAGAAGAAATTGTCTTGACAACTGTGGAGGTGTGAACTGACACCACCAAATCACACACGGTGTTAAGTCAATGTTACTTCAATAAAAGCAAATGATGCTATAAAAATAAGGATGATACCGGGTGTGGTGATGTGGGCCTGTAGTCTCAACTAGTCAGAAGGCTGAAGCTGGAAGTTTCCTTGAACCTAGAAGTTCTGGGCTGTAGTACAGTTATCCCGATAGAGTGTCAGCACTGAGTTTGGGGTCAATACGGTGACCTCCCGGGAATGGGGGACCAACAGGTCGCATAAGAAGGGATGAACCACATCAGCTTGAAAACAAAGGGAGTTGCCTTAAAAACAAAGTTTAAAGTTGCTATACTTAATAAAAGATGATCTTACTTCCATAAATAGAGCACTGTGCCTCCACAAACCTGTCTCTTCACAAACTGCTGACCTGGGTCTTTGGAAACCATTGTGATCAGTTACTGGGTCAAGGGACACCCAGCCTGCCATTATTTGTGGGTGTCTCTTGAGAGATTAGCATTTAAGTTGGTGAATTGAGCAAATTAAATGGCCCTGGACAATGGGGCTCACAGGTATCAAGCTTGTGTCACATATCTCTCCAGTCTGTTGAGGACCCAAGTGGAACAAAAAGATGGAGGAGCATTGAATTTATCCTCTGCCCAACTATTATGTGGTACACTAATCTTCTCCTACCCCCAAGCTCCTCGTTCCCCGACCTTCAGTTTCTGACTAAAATATAGAGAGGCAGTATCCTGGTTTTCAAGACTTTGAACTACTCTCACTGCCTGTTTTGACTCTGCAGATGGCAAGAGATTTCTTAGTTACCATAATCTCATCAGCCAGATGACCTGCACCTTATACACATATCCATATACAATCCACACATATACACATATTTTATATACATATACACATACATCATCCATATAATAGGCATATTAACATATACATGCACATATTATTTATATAATATCTATATTTTATATGCATATACATCTTTATCATCCTTATAATATTTTTTATACAGGTACACAAACATTATCCATATAATAGCCATTTTATATACTTATACATATATTGTCCATATAATATCCATATTTTATATACATAATCACATATATTATCCATATATATGTATGTGCAGGATACTGGTTCTGTTCTCTTGAAAAACCTAATACAGGGTTAGATCTTTAAAAATAACTACTGTTTGTTTTATCCTTTTTATTGATAAATGATACATTCTACATTCTCTTCAAATATAACTGGGCTTTTAGACAGAGCTGAAAAGGCACAATGTTGAAGGTGAATGATGCTATACAAGGTAGCCTCAATCTTCTGTCTCCCCATGAAACCAGCAGCAAACTTTATATGTTCAAGTATTACTTTTGGAATCTCTTATCTCTCTGTCTAGCTATCTCTTTGATTATCTGTCTGTCATCTGTCTATCAATATATCATCTACTTTTCCAAAATGCAACCGTGCACTGTTATTGGTCTTGAGATGTCAGGCAAAGTAGACTTGCAGACCCAATCTCTTCATGATTATTTCTGCCAGCACTCTATGTTTCTCTTAAATTACATCACCTTCAACTGCATTTTACCCCCATAGGATATGTAGGGCTCTAGTTTTGCACATAATAAAGTTGGGGGCTAGAAACCAAGAGTATTAGGCAGGATTCGAAGAATGCCCTGGTTCTAAGCTTGCTCTGCACCATCTTCTATAGATGTGTGATGTTACATACTATATATAAGTTGGAGATTTTGAACAGAGTTTTACAGAAATCTCCTATTTGCTTAGTGGGGCTTTTGTGAACCTCTGATGACATAAGTGACTCTGAAAGAAACTCAAAATCATTAAGTGTTCATCTAGTATTTGAACTCACGGAGATGAAGAATTTCATCATTTTCAGAAACAATCATGTATGAGCTTTCAAACAGTCCTTTTTGTTGAAAAGTGCAAATATGGCCAATAAGTTCCTGGTTTTATCTTTGTCGCTGGGACCCTCTCAAGAGAAAGTTTCTTCATGCCCATGTGTTTCCACAGGTACATTGTGAAGAAACAAAATGGCGATGTATGTTTCATATCACACATCTGTAGAAGACTGTTTTGTAAGATGAAGGATAAACAAATCCAAGTTATGAATATGCAAAAAGGTACAACATATGCAGAGAATGTGGACTTGTAGAGGTGACGTGGAGGAATGCGTGAAGAGAAGAGTGTGGTGGTGAGTTCCAGGGTTGATTCACCTCCTGAGCAATACAATGGTGATGGCAAACTGGTTATTGCTAACCCTGCACTACCCTCTTTGGGAACCATAGGGTAAAACCAGTTTATTCCCAAGAAGATAGGGTCTTTCCTTTCAACCTTCAGCTGTGTAATTGATGATAGATATAATTATCAAAGGGTTTAGAAGCAGTCAAGATTCATAGAAGTCTCTTTAAAAAAGAGAGAATTCCATGGTAATCCATATTATATCCAGTCCTGAGTGGATGTGGATGTGATGCCAATTACTGCCACCTGCTCTGTCTCGTCTCGGTTATGACACCCCAGGGAGGGCTGCACTTAAGGCTTTGTCAAAAATGTCAGCTCTGCTTCTGGGACCAGATGCCGTAACTTCCCTTGAAGACTGTTGGGGATGGTTTCCATGTGAAAAGCAACATTAAATCTTCCCTTAGGCTAGCAGGAACTGCCAATCCAGCACTCGTTTCAGCATACTTAGTGAGACCAAACATTTCCCTCCAAAAAGAATGTGCCAGATGCTGTACCAGATGCTCTAGATGGGTCATTCCATTTAATTCCTAGTACCTGAAAGTTTATCATTGCTCTCAATTTATAATGAGAATAGATAGGCTTCATTTTATGTGGGTAAAGATTTTAACACAAACGTTCTTAATGCTACCTTTCCTGTGGTAAACAGTGAGAATTTGTCTAGATTTTTTTGACTTTCCTTTATTGGAAGCCTCAAATGACTTTTTTCCCACTGTCTTCAAAATTCTTTGCTTCCATCCCCAGATCCCACCACATATCTAACTTCAAGTCTAATATGAAACATACATCGCCATTTTGTTTCTTCACAATGTACCTGTGGAAACACATGGGCATGAAGAGACTTTATTTTGAGAGGGTCCCAGCGACAAATATAAAACCAGGAACTTATTGGTCATATTTGCACATTTTAACAAAAAGGACTGTTAGAAAGCTCATGCATGATTGTTTTTGAAAATGATGAAATTCTTCATCTCCATGAGTTCAAATACTAGATGAACACTTAATGATTTTGAGTTTCTTTCAGAGTCACTTATGTCATCAGAGGTTCACAAAAGCCCCAATAAGCAAATAGGAGATTTCTGTAAAACTCTGTTCAAAATCTCAAACTTATAAATAGTAGATCTAAAATTCCATAATGAGTATTCTGACTACATCTAGAGCTGTTTTCATAGCTGTACAGTTGCTGCCTGAAGCTTGATTCTTAATTATTTAATATTCACACACATTCATCTACATATTTTTTCAACAACGATAATTATTTCTTTCTTTCATTGACTGGATATACTGAATAACTGTGAGAGATGCTCCTGCCCCCCCCCAAAAAAAAAAAGAAAGAGAAGGAGGCTCTCTGTTTTGAAATAGCACACCATCTTAATGGAAAGAATAGCATGTTGTTAATAATCATAATTTAGTAAAATAAATACAACCATCAAATACTGAGGTCTTCATAAGCAGCTATAAAAGAGATGCAGAGCTTTGTTTGCGAACTTCACAGGAGCCATTTGATGCAGATTTTGACAGATAAGACTTTGCCAGGTGACTAAACATACGAAAAACTGGCAATGTTAATTTTGCCTGAATGTCTGAAGATACAGGTATCATTGTCATGACTTCAGAATAGACAATGATACCTGTATCTTAACTATACTGATTTCACGTCATGTTTTTGCTTTTCTATATCTCAGGAGAGACTTTAGGTCTTCCTTGTATCTTGTTGCTTTTCCAGTTCCTCAGTGTGATTTTTATACATATTACACATACAGTGTTTTTTTTTTTTAAATTTTCTTTGTGAATCATTTCATTGAGCTTTTTTTCTACATTACCTATAATAGGGAACATAGGTATTCTCTGTACTTTGAAAGAGCTTGAATTTCACCCCAGGGTATTAGTAGTTTGCATGTAATTTTTGCATCGATCATATCGATTGATACCAACACCTTTCTAAGTGGCTTTATGTTTGGAAATAATCATGGATAAAACAAACAAATATGGTGGTTGTATAGAATGAGGTGCATAAGTTAGCCATAACTCATATAACAACTTTGACGTTATTACGTTTGTAGAGAGTCATAAAATGGCATCATAAGGTCTATAAAGATCCTACTTAATATAGAAGATCACACTTCTTCAGATGGATGTGACTACTCTATATCTCCCACCACGATGCTTCATATTTCCACCACAATCCATTGGACTGACCCTCCCTTACTCCTACTTCCTACCCTCTGGTTGTTTCATTTCTGCAATTGTATTTCAAGGTTTAATTATTTATTTATTTTTTAATCACCTTGATAATTTTTAGATTTTCTGAGGGAAAGATCTGTTACAATGTTCCCAATAAATATTTATCTGCTAGTTCGAGATTTTACATTCTGTGAAATTTCTGATAAATACATTCAAATGTCAACCACTTTAGAATATTATACAGGATTTCCCAAGGGTCAGTTGATATCCCCACTATGACTACCATTCATGATATCTGAAAAAGTTGCCAGCAAAACTGTGGGTACCAGGATTTCCTCATGTAGGATCCCACACTCTCTGCCCTAGTTGCTATACTCAACCAGGGCAATATTTCTGTGATGATGTCAAGATGTCAAAGGCATCCTTGTTAAAGATTGTGTGCTAAAAGACACCACGGAGGCCAAAGTCTGCATCTCAGCTCTGCCTTTTACAATTACATGTCCTTGGACAATGAATCCTTTATTTCCTCATCTGAAAAATGGGACAAATTAGTCTTGGCGCAGGGTAATCATAAGAATGGAAAGAGGTACTGCCCTCATCCTTGCAGTCTGCTATAACAAAATACCATAGACTGGATAATTTATAAACAACAGAAATGTATTTCTTGATGCTCTAGAGGTATAAGAACAAGGTGTTGGCATATGTGGCATCAGGTTGGTTCTGCTTTCCGGTTTACAGATGGTGTCTTCATCTGGTGGAATGGATGAGGGAATTCTCTTGGATGGGACCCGCTCTTTTCATGAATAATCTTGTTCATGATGGTTCCACCTTAATGACTTAATGCTTTTCCAAAGCTTCTACACTAATCCTATCACCATAGTCATGGGTTGGGCAAGGGAGCTGGGAGGCAACTGAACCCCCAAGCCCCCAGTTCGTCTTTACCCCTTTCTTCCCCTCTCTGGACTTTCTCTATAGCATTCTCTCCGTTGCAGATTCTGTAGTCACAAATGCTGGTCATCGTCAGGCTGGGTGTGCTAGGGCTGCTGCTGCCACTGCTCCTGCTTTATACCTGCCTCTGGCTGCAGATGAGCACACTTACACACTCCCTCTCCCACGCTATCTGGGCCCACGTTTCCATCATTATGGGTGCGTGTGCCCCTTGTCCATGCTCCCAAGTGCCTTCTGCATTTACGTGATCAAGGCTGCAGGTGGTAGCCACAATGGCTACTGATGTTAAAAGCCTGATTAACTTGACCTTATGCATGGACATTCAGTTTCCAGCATATTAATTTGGGAGGGGAAGACACAATCTATAGTGGATACCTTATAATAAGTCACACACACACACACACACACACACACACACGCACACACACCCACCCCTTCATTTCCCCACTTTGAGGAGAACAGTGAAAAATATCATAATAAAAAGAGAAATGAACACAAAATGCCCTCTGCAAAGGACAATACTTTAATATAGTGACAGTTTCTCTGTTGGAGGCCATGCACTATGCCACATATAATTCTAATGGTTATAGTAATTTTCTAAATGCATATTTTTTCCCTGTGTCCAGGAGCTAGGTAGTTACCTTATGTGAATTTACTCCAGTTTTTAACAAGATTGAGTTTCCGGAGTTTGCAAGATCATGGGCACCCTCTGGGTAAGCAGTGTGGAATATTGGAAATAAATTTGAACCTTGAATCCCGTGTTTTCTGCCTACTAGCTGTGTGATTGCAGACAGATTACTTTAAGATCTGAATTTCAATTTCTTCAGACACAGTTTCCTTTACAGTTGTATGCAGGTGAATCATGAAATTTAAAAAAAACACCAAAGAACCAGCACGCAAAGTAGAAGAGCATTCGAGTAGCTACAATAATCTTCTATGCACCGCTGAACTCTTTTCCCCGAGGTCTTTCTCTGTATCACCTGGCATAAAATGCAAATTCCAGGGAGCAGACCTGATTGGCTGTCCTGCAATCACCGATCACGCGTCCATGTTTGTCACTCTGATAGTCTTACTGAGATGCTAGTGAACTACAGATACATTTGCTCTATGAAGAGGAAAACCTTAAACAGGGCTTGAGATGATTCTAGCTGGAATTAGAAGGAAAAAGAGAAATATCTGCGTGTCTCACTTATATGCGGAATATAGAGAACCCAAACAAAAGAACAAGAAATAGTCAAAAGTAACAAGTTGACCATAGAAATGAAACATACAGAAAATAGGAGGTGGGTGGGGGTGACGCTGGGGAGGGAAGAACATAAGGGAAAACGGTGATGGGTCATGGGTGATATGGTCGGGAAAGAAATATGAGGATCACAAGATAAGAAAAAATGTTAAATTAAAAAGAACGCAATTAATGAAAAGAGGGGGCTTGACTTTCACAAAAGGGATTCAATCCACCACAGTAGGTAGGCAGGCCGAGGCTGAGCTCACTCCTAGCTAGTCCTTCATTCTCTCACTACTGTTTCTGTCCGTCTGGACAAAAAGAATCCATTTATACAGTCTCTGTGGAGTCATCATTCCAGCCAACACAGCAGAGCAGAGAAGGGTGGAGAGTGAGTATCTCTGGGGAAGTCCACATAGCTGGCTTACACCGCGTCCTTAAAGCAGCATTGCTACAATATTGCTGAAATGCTCTTTCTCGCCTCTTAGTTAAAAGACTCCATAACTTTTTTTTTCTGTCAGTAGGAAAAATTATGTATCTAATTCCTGGTTCAGGAAATTCCTAATAATTTGTTGGTGACCAAAAGCATGAGTCAGCGACTTCTCCCCTCTTCTCCCGGGGCAGGCTTGTCTCAGCAAGACCAGGTTCCAGCTGTGGGTGCCCCTTCTTGGGAAGCCTTGTGGAGGCTGTGGGTGGCAGTGCCTCCTACGCTGGTGGCTCTGTGAGCGCCTGCCAACGCTGCAGAAAGCCACTTCAAAAGATGCCATCACCATCCCTGATAAATGGAATCAGCTCCCTGCTCAGCCCAGCCTGTTTCTAAGCACTTTTCTCAGGCCTGGTGCTTGCCAGCACCAACATTCCTCTTTGGAGTAGATTTGGTCCTGATGGGGGCCTTGCTACCAGGATGTCATGCACCCAGATCAGGTTCATCCCCAGTGTTCAGAATGTAAGGAGTTCCATTTGAAGGAAAGAAAACTGGGTTTCTGCCATAGCCTGTGTGTGTCTCTGAGTTCAATTTGCTAAATAAGGTTGAAAATCCTTTTCAGTTTATCCTCAGCAAAGAAGCTAACTTGTGATTTCTGGATGCACTAGCATATAGACTCCTGAACTTAGACTTACATCTTTCTTCTATCATTTTAAAATAAAATCAATTGCTGGGAAACAAACAAAAATGAACATCCCATTTTAATAAGGGGGACAGGAAACTGGGGGGAATGCTGAAATCAAGATCCCAAACCTTGGTCAGGAAATCTGCTGAACATGGGATTGTAATTTCTCCTCAGAAATCTGTAGTTCAGTCTCGATATTTTGCGGTGAGACTTGGGTTGATGTGAAAGTGATTGTTAAAATTTTCACTGTGCCTCCATGTACCAGGAAGAAACCTCCATAGCACATGTGATGAGACGGATGCCTGCTTTGGAATGGTGGATGCACATTGTCATCAGGGAGGACTTATCCATGATTCACCTCTTGTCAGTTATATTGAGATATAATTGACACCTTAAACTGGATTGGTTTCATGTACACAGAGTACTGATTTCCTTGATGTATGTGCTATGAAATGATTGCTCTGATAAATGGAGTAAACATCCATCATCTTAGGTATCTGTAAGATTTTTTCTTAGGGTGAGAACATTCAAGATCTATTCCTTGGATATTTTCACTTTAGAAGCTGGTGTTCACTAGAGTTGCCATGTTGCACATTCCATTCCTAGGACTTCCTCTTCTTGTAACTAGAACCTACTACCCTTTGAGCACCTTATCCCCTCCCCCCACTACCCTGTGTGCCAGCACCTATCTGTTCTCTGTATGACTTACCTTTTTAATTTCCTAAATGGACCTGTAGATTCAAAGGGACACATATCATTTTTTCTCTATGTCTTTTCATGTTTTAGTGTTTTCATAATAAAGAAACAAGGATGGGACAGATCATGTGGCTTTCCATCTCAAGGAGATAGAGATGGAGTAGGCATTAGTGTGAGGAAACCTGGGGCTTTGGACATAAGTTCTTAGCACTGAGTCCTCACAGCTATGAAAATTAAGTGGTAATATTTACTTCCAGATTTCTTTGCCCATAGAGATAATGATGTGAAAGTATTTAGTATTTGCATATAGTAGGCCTTCGTTGATGGGACTTTTATTTTATGCTTATATTTGTTCCCACTTGCCTAATGATGTTGAAACTTTAGGGTATGAGGGAGAAGTTGGGGCTGATCTTGCTTAATGGGTGGACCTGTTCTTACTATTGCTCTCGTTTCTGCAGGACAGTTAATGTTCAGTGTGTCCCCGGAGGAGTGACGGCATGGTGCATGAACCAGGTTTCCCAAGAGGGTATTTCAGTTAAAGTGGTGACCGTATTGGAGTATTTTTGAAGTCCCAGTTTAAAGAAATAGAGGCAATTTCCAAGGAAACAGTAGTAGATAAACCTTCAGTTGGCTTCTAGGCCAACTTTGTGGTAAGATTTTCTTCTTGTAGATAAAGACAGAGGTCTTGCAGAGGAACACAGATGAAAGTGTGGGCCCTAACATTGACTTCCCAGCCTTGGGCTTTGGTTTTTTGTTGAAACTGTAGCTTTGGGCAAATAAATAACCCATTCCCTTTTCAATATCTCCACTTGAAACATGATGTGTGGGTAGTTTTAGCAAGTTTAAAGGTGTGTTGGGATGATTCAATGCAGCAGTGTTTGTAAGGTCATTAGCACAATGCCTGGCACATGGTAAACAGCACACACAGATTTTTTAATAAAAGAAGTGGACAGATGATAAAATCTCTAAACTTTTGAGGAGAAACTGGAAATTGGAATTCATGGACTTAGGAGTCATCTTCTGTGCTCTTAATTACAGTAAATAATCTGCTTTCAGCTAAGCACCTTCATAGTCAAAGGCAGACTGCAGAGTTGCATTTTCCGTATGTTTTCAAGTTAACCTGGTGTTGATATGTGTTGAGTGTCAATGAATAGTCAAGTGGGAGGTACGTTGAGTGTGAGATGACTTACTCTGATTGAGTATGCACTTTATTCCAGAATTGTGTCAAACACAGTCTATGCACACTATTTGTATTATTTTCTACCATTCTGGAACCATTCTACAACAGGGGAAATGGAGATTCAGAGGCTAAGATGGCTCATCCTACCCCAAACCAAAAACAGGGTTTGACAATTCCCTTCCCACATACCATTGATTTATAAAATCTACTGCCTCTGTGCAGACAGTTTCTGGTGGAAAATATATATCTCATCCGTCCTCTACAGGATAAACATCACTCGATTGATACCCTGATTGTCATCTTCACCTGTAGGAGTGGCAAACAGGAAAGAGACTATTTGAGTCACCATTGAGAATGCACTGGCTACCTTCTAAGGATTTGGAAACATCAAATAATAGAGCCCAGAATTGAGGAAAAGAGGGCTTTGTGGTGGACAGGAGGTTTTCATCCCGCATGAGTCTGCCCCAGGCAAGACTGGAGGCCTCTGCTCACAGGTGTGCAGTGCTGATCACAGCACGATCTCCTTGTCCCTGATGAAATCAAGCTCTGTCATTGTCAAGGTTCTCCCAGCTCCTCCTCACCGTCCGCTTAATCTCATGTGACTCTCCCCAGAGAAGGAATGAGCATGAAACTCCAAGGGCAACAGGATTGTCCTTGCTTCCAATCCCTTGTCCTCAGAGTGTCCCTCAGTTCCCATACAGTGTGTCGTGATGCCCGAGTCACACCTCATGCTGCCTACACAGAAATTTGAAATTTTAGGCTTAAGACTACTGACTACTCAGTGACAGATCTCCATGGCCCTCCAAGTCACTTCATTTATAACTGCTCCTTGCATTTCCTCAAAGTAACCTTAGCTCCTAACATTTTGCAAAGTGATCTAGCAAACCAATTATTAAGCGCAGTATCTGGAATTATTTTTAAAGTGTTAGCTGCTGAGGTCTAGAAACAAGACCCCAGAATTGCCAGAAAGTCCTTTCTTTCCATACTCTTCCATCCTCCTCTTGCCCATCCAGTAAGCTTATTTCAAAAATGACTCCATACACGTTGTTCTAGAACAAACTACAAATGTCCCTAAATCTGTGCGATGGCAATGGTCCACCTAGAGATTTCAGGACAATTTTCTACAGTCACTGAGAAGCCAGTGACTATCTTTAAGAAAAACCATTGTTTTATGCTTCCCATCCTCATAAAGGATGAAGCGTAGTACTCAGTACCGTTCAGAAAGGAATATGCCCACGGAGCTGTAAGAAGTAACTGCTTGCAAGTCTGCTGAATTTTCTAAAGTCTTTTTATTTTTAAGTCTTTTTGGGACACACAAAAGAAAGAAAGAAGAAGAAAAGCTCTCAAAGGAATCGCACTTCTTTCTTCGCTTGGTGCATTTCAAGGACCTGTTCAAAGCCAACATGTAGGAGCAGAGGAAGCGGGATTTGACAGTTGGCCCCACTATCAATTCATGTTCTTTTAGGAAACAACTTGCAGCTCACAATCCACTCTCCCTTTTAATTACTACAACAAAGAAAGAACTCTGTCTTTCACTCCGAAGAAGCCCCCCGCCCTGCCTGCCACCCCCATCCATCACCATGGCACCCTGTGGCAGGTCGGGGGCTGTGTTTTCCTGGCCAACCTGTCTGGGAAGGGTTAGGGCAGCACTGCTGAATATTTGCCCCTCTCTCTCCTCATAAAGTGGCACCTTCGAGATTTCCCAATCTGCCAGGCTGCAGAAATAGCACCTTCTCTGCCGGATGCTGGCAGCAGGAAAACGCTTGGCAAACGCTGCTTTCTCTGTAGCAATGATGAATTGCTCATCCTCATCTCTCCGTGCTCCTCTCCTAGCCCTCTTGCAGTCCCCTCAGTTGCAGTGACTTCTGTGAGAAAGATGCTGGGATCTGAGTAAGACGGGCTAGTTTCTATCCTGGTTCTGCAAATCTGTATCTGGTTCTTCACCTGGGACATGGAGGGTCACCTTCATTGGTCTCTAAGTGATGACCTCATC
>PVHY01029238.1:0-14478 GCA_004024945.1 Uropsilus gracilis | reverse complement strand
CATTCTCCGTGGCAGAAACAGCTGAAGAGCTGGATTCGTGGGGACGGAAAGCTCTGCTCCGCGGAAGATGTCAGGGGAGTGGGCGAGCATCCACGGCTGCGTCCAAGAAAGGAAATACCGACGGAAGACACATCCGAGAAAGGGCTGTTATCCAAAACAAGCGAAGCCAGCAAGGAGGAAATGAACGTGATGTTAGAGAGGGCCGGGACGACCGACAGAACAGCATCAGCGTGGCGCCACGCCACCGGGGGACTCGGCGGGAAAGCGAGACGCCACCACACGTCCATTACAACGGCCACAGTCCCAGTGACAACGGCAGATGCTCCGACGTGCGGGCGCAGGAGCACATCGCTCGGGACCAGCGGAAAGTCTCCCGCAGAGCTGAGCACACGCCCTACCCACAACCTGATGGGAACACGGCTATTCATGCTAACGAGCCGTGTGTTCACGCGAAACCCGCGAGTAAGTTTACAGCGTTTTCTCTTGTCAAAACGTGGAAGCAACCGAGATGCCCGTCAGGAAGCCAACGGGTCGGTGGGCGCAGCCAGAGACGGCGCGTCCGTCCTTCGGAGCAGAAAGCAAGGGCAGGGCGGCACGGACGGGCCGGGCGCGACCCAGAGCGCGAACGCCGAGCGCGTGGGCAGTCCGAACGCGACCCGAGGCGCCAACGACGCGACATCCTGGAGAAGGCAAAACTACGGGACAGGAAGATTAGCAGCTGCCGAGGGTGAGGGGAAGGAGAGAGGGAATCTGAGGGCAGTAACCCCTCCGCGGGACACAGCGGTGGGCGGCACCGTGCCCCAGAGCCCCAGAACCCCACCAAGCACAGAACGCCAGGGCGAACGTCACGCCAACTCTGGACTCCGGGCAATAATGACATGCCAGGCTTTAAGTTCATAGGTCGCAAGAAGAGCACGGGCCCGGTGCCGGAGTCCACGGCTGGGAAACGGAGGGCGGGCTGGGAACTCCCCACACTGGCTCCGCCCAGCAGGGACCCTGCGGTGCGCGCAGGACAGCCTATCACGGTCTTAAAGGGCTGAAATGTGAATTCATACACGTCCCACAACAGGAACACCGCCGGCAACAGCGCCGTGCCCAGTGGCACGTGAGGGGAGACAAACAGCAAAGGTTCTGCCCGCAGCCTAACACGCGTGCTTCACGTGCGTAGCCAAAAACCCGAAGAATCCGACCTGTGACTCGGTACCCGACCCGGGCCCAACACTGCACCGCCAGGAGCTCCGAGGATCACAGTGCTTCACGGCGCAGACCTGAGCGCAAGCTGGACCGCCGCGGTTCCCAGCAGCCCGAAGCGCGCGGGCTGACGAAGCCAGTGGCCGGGAAAGAAGGACGCCTTCAACAGGCCACAGTCAAGAAGATGCGAAGCCAGCCACGACGAGGACCGGGCGCCGGGAGCAGGGCAGGGCTCCACGTACTGCATGGAGTGTGTGAAAGTGGGGACTCTCTCACGGTGCGGTGCCCGCAGCACAGCCCCGCACGCACCCACGCGAGGAAACCAGGTACCGGCCAGACAGCACAGAGGCGCTGAGAGGACGAGCAGCAGCGAGGGCCGTCACCGACGACGCAACGCCTCAAGTCGGAGCCAAGCACGCACGGACTAACTGCTAAAGCGAAAGCGGCGTCAAAACCGAAACTTGCTGTTCAAACAACAGACCAGAAACAGAAGGGAACAGGAATGAGAAGCTCCCGATAACCACTGCTGTCAAGAGTTCAGAACTAAAGCCACGACGCACTCACGGGATCAGCTGTTACTCATTAGCAGGCTGGACTTGGCCGTGACCTCCTGCTCCGAGACAGCCCTGACGTGGACCTCAGCACAGTCACACGCACACGCGTGCGCGCACACTCACCCCTCACAAACCCGTATTTCCGAATCACCACAGAGAGGGGAGACAGTCACATTGCCTCTGTCCCCCACAAGGAGACCCGGGACCCGGCAAAGGGCACTATCCCCATGGGGTGGGGTGGGGTGGGGTGGGGTGGGGTGGGCCGGGCGCCAGGCCAACAGGGCTGCGACCGGCCCCCAGCAGCTCCCACCTCTTCCCCAGGCTGCGGTGCCGAGAAGCCGTGACCACCCCGGGGACCCCGCGGGAAACAGCGCTTGTCAACGGCCCAGGCACACGTGACAAGGGTGGCCTGGCACTGGGCAGGCGAGCGGGAGGAGACCCAGGCTGTGCCCGCCCAGCCGGGAGGCCAGCGGGACGACGGGGCAGGCCGGGACGGTCTCCGCCACGCACAGGCCGCTGGGCAGGAGTCAAGGTGCACGCCAGGAAAGCTTCGGACCCGCAAACACGGCAAAGGGCGGGAAAGGACTCCGCCTTCTCCGGGGAGTCCACGCCAACATGCCCAGAAGCGCTGGCTCTGCTGCCCACGGGATCCCGCTACAGCCGCGCCCTCCTCGGCTGCCCAGCGCCTGCCTTGCCCTTCCCGAGCCGGCCCCGGAGAGACTAGCACGCTTGACCTGGGGCAGGCCGATGGCAAGACAGCGATGGCCTGGGCGCTGCCGGCTCCTCCTCCCTGAAAGCCACCAGCACAGCCAGGGCGTGCGGAGAGCAGGGCCGCCCCGAGCCCGCACAGCCCACAGGCCCTCGGGCGCCTGAGGGCCTCTCCTGGTCTCTCTTGCAGCCCCGTCGAAGGGAGCAGCAGGTGGCATAAAGAAGCCAGTCCAGCACAGCCGGGCACCCAACAAGCCGGGCGCTGCCCTTCCCCGAACAGAGCGGCTCCGGGCGGCGCCGGGCTCGGCGGGGTCACGTGTGCCCTCCCAGCTACACTTGGCGCCACGAGAGCCCATCCGAGCAGGTAACCACCCATGAACTCCCCTGCTCCGGGTGTGAGGACGAACCGCTTGCTATGAAGGCTGAAGGCGTGGACAACCCCAAGGACCCCATGCTGCCGCGGGAACAGGCCCCCTTGGGGGAAGCGACAGTCACAAGCGCCAGCTGGAAACAAAACGAGCGGCGTCCGCGCGGGCAGCTCCGTCCTGAACCCCGACACGCAGCCGTCCACAGCACGCGCTGCATCTGCTCGGGGGTGGCGGCACCGAAACGCAGAGCGAGGCAAAAGCCAAACACTGACCCCACCCGCCAGGCTGGGCTGCACGACACGCACTCCCGGGCAGGGCCGCCGCCAAGCCCGGCACGCGCACGGGACACCGGACTTGCCGTGAGCCCCGCAGCCACGGGAACGACGGGCAAGCACCGTGAGCACGCTGCAAGGAGAGCGCCCGGCCGAGGGCTGGCAGCAGGCGAAGGCGCCACCAACAGCGACCACAAGCACGACCTGCGCGTTGAACGAACCGCACGGCAGCAGCAGTGGCCGCGGACAAAGAGGTCTGGGGACAAACGCTGCAGTTCCAAGAGCGCACAGGGCCCCCCAGGGCTCTAGGCGCCACCCGCCTCCAAACGATGGGTCCTTTGCCCCACTTTCTTCTCGCCTCCGCCTGCCTCCCAGCAGCCACTATCTGTTTCCCTTGGCCGGTTCGGCCCCTTCGCGTTCGCCTTCCCAGGGATGAAGCCCACAGCTGCGAGCGGGCTCCGGCTGACCTCGCTCGCCTGATGCGTCGAGGCCCTGAGCAGCGCTCCGTGGGCAGGGACGCTCGCCTGGCCCTGGGCGCTCAGCCTGCTGCCGTGGACCTACTGCTGGAAATGCTGCAGGAGCGTCACACACGCACCCACCAAGCCCGTGTGCGCACGTGCTTCAGGGGGCCGCCAGCACGGGACGGCCTGGGGCACGTGCTAGTTCCACCCTTCACCTTCCGAAGAATCTCCATTCTCTTTCCTTTGGCTTTAACCGGTTCCCGCCCCACCACCACCATGAGGAGTCTCTCCTGAGGGGTCTCTCTTCCCCACCCCCTGCACTTCTGTCACACAGCCACGCTTCCAGGTGAGGTGAACCGGCACTGCGGTGTGACAGTTCCCTGACGGCAGGTGGTGGGGACATTTCCCACGGGCCTGCGGCCACCTGCACATCTTTGGTGGGAAAGAGTCTGTCAGAGCCTGTGCTTGCCCCTCCCCCCCGTGGGGTTGCTTGTTACTTTGACTCGGGCTTTCTTCATTCCTCACCCACCGGGATGACCTCTGGCTGGACACACAGTTTGCGAATATCCCGTCCCATGGAGTAGGCTGCCTTTTCATCCGGCTGGTGGTTTCTTTGGCAGTGCAACACTCAGTTTGTTGTAGTCCCCTTGCCTGGGTTCCTCGCTACTGAGTCAACCCCCCAAGACAGGAAGTCCTGTTTATCACACGGAGGCCAACCTCCGTGAGCTGTTACTGCTCTTTTCGGTTTTATGGCTTCAGGTCATATTCTAGCCTCCAGTGAACGTTTAATTTTTAATTCTTACCCATGTGTGGTGTCAGCTAGTCGTTGACTTTCATTTGCAGGTGGCGGTCCAGTTTTCCCACAACACTTACTGTCTTTTCTCCATTATATGACCTTGACTCCTTATTCTAATTTAGCTGCCCACATTAAGTATGGACTTTTTTCTGGAACCTCAATTCTGTTTGGTGATCTGTCTATGTGTAGTCTAACACCATGCCGTTTTGAGCACTACACTCTTGTGTTAGGGAACTTGACTCCACCATTTCTGTTCCTTTTTGTCCTCAGAATTGCATTGGCTACCTGGGTAGTTTTGGGTTTTGTTGCTGTTGTTATTTTAATTTGGGTCTTCTGAGGCTCCATGTATAATGGGTGGGATTTTAAGAGCAGCAAAATGGGTATTAGGCAACAGCAGCATGCAGCTCAGGAAGGGATGAAAAGATGTTAATTAACTTGAGGCTTCTGGTTAATTGAATGTCTAAGATCACCAAGAAGTGTCTAACCTCTGTGTTACTGGGTGTGTGAGTATAGAGGGTGGGCAATAATGAAGGCAAGAAAAATCCACAATATGTAAGGCAAGAAACAAAAGGAGAAAAATGTCAAGTTAAGAAGCACAAAGATAGTGAGATAAACCAAATATATCAACTACAATCACTGTAAATGGACTAATTTCATTGGTTTAGCACTGAATGACAACAATGCAACCCAAGTGCGTGTGCTGCTTTTAAAAGACACACCTCAGACACTGAAGTCACAAAAAATACCTGACAGTCAAAGGGCAAAAAAATATCAGACAGCACCAACCAAGTCACTTGGCACAGCTATCCCAACACAGGACAAAACACACTCAATGGGGGGAAGCGCCTTCAAAAAGGAGACTGACAACAAAATGACAAAGCACACGAGTGACCGGAATTTTAAAATTCTAAACTTAATGCATCTCACCTAGTAGACATGGAAAAATAAAACCACCTTCGTATTTAAAAAAAAGACACAGAATTTATAGAAATTTGCCACTAACTAGACACCATTAAGACAGCCCCAACAAATTTCAAAGAATCAAAATCACATTAGACTACAACATGTGTTTGCAATCAACATATAATTGCAACCAAGAACAAGATTTTTAATATATACACGTCAAGATTTTTTATGCAACTCTAAACTTCTTTGAGACTAGGTCTCACTTTTTCTTTCTTTTCTTTTCTTTTTTTGAGACCAGGGTCGCTATTTTTGCCCGTGGAACCGCAGGCTATTGTTGCCCGGGGTACCACGGACTCAAGCCATCCCCAGCCTCAGCTTCCCAGGTAGCTGGGATTACAGGCGCACACCACCACGCCCAGTTAGTTTTTTGGAACTAGGTCTCTCTGTGTTGCCCCGAGCAGGACTCCAACCACGATCTCCAGTCCCAGCCGTGCTCCATAGGCTAACGCTTAAAGGCACGTGCCACCGTGCCCGGCTGCAACTCTACACTTCTAAAACAAAGACAAAAATGAAAATGTGAACATATTCAGAACTGAAACATTAAAAAAACCTACCTAGACACGCCCACAGCCATGCAGCCAGGCACTGAGCCCCAGCCACCTAGCCTGTCGCGCTCCTTCGGGGTTCAGGGAGCACAAGGCAGCGGGGAGCGGCTGGGGGTGCCCCAGGTCACCGTACCACGAGGTAGCCGGGGAAGGCTGGCAGGGGCAGTGGAGGCAGGGGTCATTCCCTCTGGCCTTCTCCAAATCCAGTCAACCCTCACCAGAAGCAACTAAATCAGCACTTCAATGGCAATTGCACAGGAATACAGAGGTGAAAGACAAAGAAGTATCCGGAACAACGACCACGTCAGATCCATGGGACACAGGACCGTAAGACTGATGAAAGAGATGAACCACCTCAGAAACACAACCACTGAGATCTACAGCGATGGGAACGGAATTTCCCCGTTCAGAGATGCCTTCAACATGATCAAAGGACCCTCCCACTTTAGGGGGTGAGGAAAGCCACAGAGACGGGCAGTGGCCCCACGACGAACCGGACCAACCATCTGCCAGGGCCTAGCTCCATCAAAAAAATGGGTGCACAAACTTTGGCCGGGAGAAACGCTCCCAACGCCAGCAAGCAGAGCTACAAAACAAAGATGGAGCAAAGTATGACAGAAGATGGGCCGGAGCAGCTGACCAGAAAGGAGGAGGAGGCACTGGAAGAACACAATCACGTGTGAACTGGGGGCCAGCAGCAAAAAGACTAGGCACAGGCCACTGTGCCCCAGGAAACCACGTCCTCACCAGACAAAAGGACATGGCCACAGGAAAGGAGAGGAAGACCCCAAGGGACTAAAAATTAAACAATAAACGGCAGTCAAAGAAGAGATGGAGAGACCAGGGGGGTGGGGTGGGGGAGAGGGAGGAACACCCAAAAGGCAAACGGAAACAAAGCTTATTCAATAAAAATATATACTATTAAGAAGAAGAAAGAAAAAACCCTATCTACTTGAACAGAGTCAACGTGCTACTAAACGGGTAATTACTACTCAGACATGAACATACGTAGAAATACATGAAAACGTTGGAAATCAGTCATCTAAGCATCCTACTTGTGAAGTTGAATGTGTGGTTAATTACAAATAAGGCAAAAATTCAGGTGGGGCAAAATGGCATGCCCCTTTAATCCCCGCTACTTGGGAGGCGGAGGCTAGGAATCACTTGAGTCCCTGGGTTCAGGACTACCCCAGGCAACACAGCGGAACTAGTCTCTAAAAATAAAAGGCGAAATTCAAAATATAATTAGAATTTCCTGCTAAAATATATGAAAAGACAGATAAAAATACAAATTTTAGTGGCCCATAAATCACCGAATGTGACTCAAGAAAACACTCTCAAGGTCCTGTGAATAGTGGAGCAACCAAATCAGTAATTCTTTTTTTCAATTTATTTTTTGAGACCAGGTCTCGCTATTTTTGCCCGTGGAACCGCAGGCTCACGTTGCCCGGGGTACCCCAGACTCAAGCCATTTCCAGCCTCAGCTTCCCAGGTAGCTGGGATGACAGGCGCGCGCCACCATGCCCAGCTATTTTTTTGGGACTAGATCTCAGTACGTGCCCTCAGTGGGACACAAACCGTGATCTCCAGACCCTGCTGTGACTCCATAAGCTGTCGCTTACAGGCACGCGCCACCATGCCCGGCCAAATCAGTAATTTCAAAATCTCTGGCAGAAAACAAGAAGCCTCAATGGTTTTACCAAACATTAAATAAATGATTCCAATTTTCATGTAAGCTTTCCTAGAGGAAAAAAATGAGGCTTCAACACAGTTGATAGCACACTAAAGACCAATGATAAAACTAGCCAAGATTGGTCCAAAAGGCAAAATTACAGACTTCTTTCCAATGAGTAAACGTGCATATTCTAAAAATATACACGAAAAATACAGTATTTTCTTTTAAAAAAAATCACGACCAAGTTGAATTTACCCAAGAAATAATGTTACTCCAGTAGCTGCCGTGTAAAGCAATTTTTCACAATACCAGTTATTACAGAACTTACTACCATCGTAGCAACAGAGAAGATGCATTCTATTAAGTTCCATACCCACTTGTTTTGTTTTCTTGATTCTCCGTAAGAGCGGAGAAACCTTATTCAACTGACGGGGTAGGGGACGCCCAGACACCCGGTGGCTGAAGGAAAAAGCATTTCCTTAAAACCAAGCACACGGCCACGACTCCGGCCACCGCCGCCCAGGAGGCCCCACGTGGCTGCCTTGGAGCAGCACCGGGACCGGAGCAGGACGCAAACAGTGCAAGCAGCGGGAAGAATTGAGCCGCAGCTACCCAAAGAGGGGATGGCCCAGTCCGTAAGAGCGCCCGAAGGGCTCAGAGAGAGCGCTAGAGGACTCACTCTGCAGAAGAGCCACGTGCGAAAGTCACCTGCACGTCCACTCGCCCGCAAAACGAAACCACCGTCAAGCGAATCTACGGCGCACACGACCGAGTGAGCAGACACACGACCGAGTGAGCAGACACACGACCGAGTGAGCAGACACACGACCGAGTGAGCAGACAACCCGTACGTCCCACAGGGAGGAAAGCCACTAAGCAGCTCACGACCTCGAGCTCCAAGCCAAACCCCACTCCTTTCCAGGGAGGCGGCAGGTGCTTCGAACGCCGAGGGACCCACAGCCTTTCCTGCCCGGCCCCCCGAGCTTTCAAGGAGCCTTCCAAGGAGCCTGCCAACTCCCACACGCACCGTGAAAAGAGGCCGCGAGCCGGAGGAGACAGGGCACAGGACAACAAAGGACAAATCATGCCCCAGACAGGTGGGCAAGTGAGAAGGAACCAGCCCGCCAGAGAGACGCGGGCGGCTGCGGGCGGGCGGCGTGGAGCAGGTGCGGGCCGCCAAGCCGCGGAGACGCCGGGCCCAGAGGCTTGCCGGCGAGGGCAGCACAAGGCCTGGGCCGGGCAGCGGCCGCCGGAGGGACGCAGGCAGCCAAGGAGCGCGGGCGCCCGTCCCAGTCAGAGCCCCTGTCAGCGCAGCGCAGGCCGTGGTGGGCAGAAAGGGGGGCTGACCCCGTGTGACCCCGTGTGACCCCGTGTGACCCCGTGCTCAGGGGAGCAGGACCTGGCGCACTCGCCCCGGAGGTCAGAGCGGCCAAGCCCACAGACCCCGCCCAGGGGCTCCCGGCCGCAGAGGCCGCCGAGGACCAGGCAGCACCGGCCCAGCGGAAGGTGACCTGCCGACAGCGCCACGCGGACAGGCCCAGCCCTGGCAGCTCGTGGGGACGGCAGCCGCTGGGCGCCCAGGCCCGCGGTGCCCAGCACAGGTGGCGCCCCGGCTCTGGAGGGAACGGGGCTGACGACCGAGGGGACACGGCTCTCCGGGGGTGACGGCAAGGCCACGCGTGAGCCGCCCCGCCCGGCACGCCATGCAGCTCTGCGGCGGCACCAACGCCCGTCCACGCACATGCCAGCCGGGCAGGAGCCCGGCCTGTGAACCGCAACAGATCCTGGGAAGAGAGCTGAGGAGCAAGGCCACGCCCCCAGGTGGCCTGACAACACCTGGGGCAGGTGGACGGGCAGGGGTGGGCAGGGACCCAGCGGGCAGGGGTGGGAGCGGCACAGTCCTCTGGGGAGCACGCACCGCCTCCCAGCGCTAAGGGCGGGTCTGGGCTCTGCGCCATCCCCTGCCAGGCCACGCCCGAGAGCGGCCACGGCCCCTGGCCCAAGCAGCAGCCCTGCCCGGCCCAAGCCGCCATCCAGCCCGCGGAGAGCCAGGAGCCGCTGCAGGGCAGGGCCGCACCAGCGTGGAGGACAGCCCTCCCCCAGGGCCGCTGCCCGGCCAGGGCCCCACTGGTCAGGCGCAGCGCAGGCGCGCCGGCTCCCGTCTCTGCCGAGGTTCACACCCAGCCCTCCCGCACCTGCCCGCCCCTCGCACAGCAGCCAGGGACGCCGGCAGAAAACGCCCAGCCCACCTCCTCCCACTGGGCGCCGCTCCCAGGGCACGCCCGGCTGGTTCTCAAGAACAAGGCTCGGGCAGGTGCGCCTGAGAGCCGCCCCACCCAGGGCAGCAGCCCCTTCGGGGCTCCCACACCCCCTCCCGCACCATGGCCCACACCCACGGAAGTGTCCCCTGGGGTCCTCCTCGCTCCAGCCGGTGACCCTCACTTCCCGTTCCCCCTGCAGCTGTGTGGGCAGCCCCGGACAGCAGGGCGCGGACAGCAGCCCCGGACAGCAGGACAGCAGCCCCAGACAGCAGCCCCGGACAGCAGGACAGCAGCCCCGGACAGCAGGCGTGGACAGCAGGGTTGGACAGCAGGGCCCGGACAGCAGGCCCCGGACAGAAGGCCCGCAGCAGCCCCGGACAGCAGGCCCCGGACAGAAGGCCCCAGATAGAAGGCCCGACAGCAGCCCCGGACAGCAGGACAGCAAGACAGCAGCCCCGGACAGCAGACCTCCTCCAGCTGGGCCCCGGGGCGGCGCGGGCTCCCCCGCACCATCGCAGGGGCTCCCCGGCGCCCAGCAGGGGACCTTGCCAGCTTTCCTCAGCGCGGGGCTGGCCAGGTCTCCCCAGGGCTGGCACAGCCCCACCCCCGTGCCATGGCTGCGCTCTAGCTTCCCCCAGACCCTGCCCCGACCCCGAGGCCGGCATCCCACACGCCTCCACTCGGCTGTAAAGCTTCAAACGTGCTCCAGGCCCAACTCCTGCCCCCCCTCGTCACGAAGGGCACCCCCTCCCCACAAGCCCAGGCAGCCTCCTCCTCTGACCCTCCTGCCCACAGCCCAGCTGTCGGCCAGAACCCTGCCGCCCGGCACCTCTGTCCAGCTGCAGGGCCGCCCCGCTGGACCTCTCCAAGGCAAACCTGACCCCCGTCTCACGCACCCCATGCCGAACCCCACGCAGGTTCGCCCCCGCTCACAGGAAAGACAAGGCTTAACACCGGCCTGGGGGCCAGCTGCAGGCCGCTGCCGTCCACCCCCACAGTGGACACCCGGCCGGCTTCTGCAGCCCTCAACGCAGCACCCGCGCCCCCCATGGGGTCCGGCCACCACGCTTCCCACGGCTCAAAGGGCCGCCTCCTCGGGAGCCCACCCTGACCGCCACCCTCCCATTGCACAGCCCTGCCAGCCCTGGTCCAGCTTTACGTCCCCCCGTGGAGGCAGCACGGCGGCCTTGCCTCTGACTGGTCTGAGCCCCAGGAGGGCAGGGGCACGCGGCCACCGCCCGCACACCCAGCGCCAGAGTCCGGACGGGCCCAGACGCAGTGAGCGCTCGAGCACCTGAACAAACGGACGTCAAGAGTGAAGCGAGTCGGGCGCGGTGGCGCGAGCCTGTCATCCCAGTTACCTGGGAGGCTGAAGCTGGGGATCACTTGAGCCCGCAGGTTCAGGACTACCCCAGACAGCAGAGCGAGGCCTAGTCTCTTGAAGAGAGTCCGGTGGGGGAGGGGAGGCGAGGGGAGACGGCAGAACAAGACGATCCTGCATGCACCCCCTGAGGACTTGCAGAGCGAAGCGGCCCTCGCAAGGGTACGCCCGCAGGCCAGAGGCCATGACGTCAGCAAGACAAGGGCAGAGGCAGGCGGTGCTGCCCCAGGAGCTGGGGGCGGGAGGACAGTCGGCTCCCGGGCGGGTCAGGGCCAAACAACGGCCGGCTCTGACAGCAGCTGCGGTGGCCGCTGCCCTCGAACTCAGCAGCCCCTCTCCGGACACACGCCGCCGACTCCGAGCAGACGACCTCGCTAGAGATTGAAAGGAAAGTCGGTCCGAGCAGCGGGCGCAGCCTGCCGCCGATCCGGAAGCACGTGCCCCTGGCGGGCAGCGCCTGGGCTTGCTTACAAGGGGTCTGGGGCCGCCAGCCCAGGGCAGCGCTGTCTTCCGCCACCACGACAGCCTGCAGAGCCTGACACGGCTACGAGCCGAGGAAAGAGCTCGGGGCACAGCGCGCAGTTCGCTTAACAACACACGGATTCGAAGGTGAAGCTAGCTGGGAACACAGACCGGCCCTTCGCAGACGGAGGGATGATCCTCAGAAACGCAGCACAGTGGTTCTGTCACGGAGACTTCAAAGCAGTGACCTTTACGAAGCCTCGAGGATCAGAGATGAGACAGACTGACGTTTAAAGAAAACAAAGGGCGAAAACTCCGGAGTCAGGGCCTCCACTCCCACCCAAGTAGGAAAACGCTACCACGTTTATGGAAGCAAAACACGTCACTCCCAAGTGGACTTTATAAAGGCACATAGCCGGGCGTGGTGGCGCGCACCTGTAATCCAAGTGCTGGGAGGCAAAAGGCCAGGGTTCGAGACTGCCCCGGGCAACATAGCGAGACCTGGTGTTGAAAAAGCAGCCGATTACATGGCGGCAGGCACCTGTAATCCCAGCTACCCGGAAGGCTGAGGCTGGGGATCGCTCAAGTCCGCGGCACCCCGGACAACACAGCAAGACCTAGTCTCAAAAAAAAACCCAAAATAAATATGTAAGTAGAAAGGCGCATCCCACAGGCCTACAGCCGCCCACGCCCCCCACACCCCCCAAAGGCCCACCCGGACCCCGAGTCCCCACGCACCATCTCCCTCAGGGCACTCACAGGGCCTCCTTTCACAGCACCATTTCCGCAGTCGACCTTGCAGAGAGCAAGGAGCCGGACACAGCGCTGGACACGGCTGCGCGCTGGCCGCTGTCTGGATGGTCACACCCACCTCCCAGGGAGGGAGCTGAGGAAGAGGCAGCGGAGGCGAGGGTGCACCGCCAGGGAGCGTGGGCGCCAAGCTCAGGGGCGGGTCTCTCGGGCCCTGTGCCCTCAGCCCCCCCGCCCCGGCCACCGCAAGGCTCCCCGAACGAGGACAGATCCGAGGAGACGCCCTTAGGTGAAGCCAGGCAGGGGTCAAGAGTGAGGACAGAGGTCCCAGCAGGAGCCCCCCCAAGGGCGGGGAGCAGTCAGAAGGGGCCACCAAGGCCGCAGACGGACGGGGCTGGCCCCGGCTCAGAGGCAACAGACGCAGATGGAGACCAGGAGACGCTGGCCCGGCCGCGCCCGCCACGCAGCCGCCACGCAGCCGCCACGCAGCCGCCACGCAGCCGCCACGCAGCCGCCAGCCCGGGCGCTCGAGGCAGGGGGTGGCGCAGCCATCGGTCTCAAACTCCCCTTGAGCCGCAGCTGTCCACATGCCCGGGAGCCACGCCACCACGGGCGCCCAGACTGCGCCCTCAGCAGCCCAGGAGCCCACGGCCAGGCACGGCCGGGTTCCTCTCCAAGAACCCAGGGCTTCCAAGTGCCAGCCTTGCTCCCACACCCCGACTCGCTGCAGAGGAAGCTCCGGAGAGCCCATCAAGCCAGCGCCGGCCTCTGCTCCTCCCTCCACCGCCCCATCGGGGCTTGAAAGCCCAGGTTTCGCCAAGGCCGGGTCAGGGTCTCCCGACGACCAGGACCCCAGGAGAACGCCGCCGGGCAGGACGCCGCAGCCCCTCCCGCGGCCCTGCCGGGGTCTCAGCCAGCGCCCCTTTGGCCTGCCCGGGCGTGTCGCTGACCGGCCTGCAGGGGCGGGGGGGCGGGGCTGCGCAGCGGCCGCACAGCTTCTTGCAGGCTGGCTGCAGCACGCGCTCAGGCCGCAGGTTTCCTGCGCTCACCCTCCGCACGCAGGCCGCGTCACGTCGGGGGCTTGGGCCGGGAAAGGAAAAGGAAAGAAGCCATCTCGAGCACACACGTGTCCCCACTGTACAAACGCTGGCGCTAACCGGACCCCAGTTTTCTCCAGAGCCGCTGAAAAGCACAGAGTGAGGGTCCTCGTATGGGCAAGAGTTTGAGGGCCCAGCGAACTGGGTACTGACCTGGCCAGCGCCACTCCTCTCCCAGCAAGGGCACGCACGGAAGAGGGCAGAGAGGGGGTTTCCGCTGGAACCAGCGCAATAAGGCAGAGCCAAAGGAGCCCAGAACCAACCCCCAACCACCCTCGAGCCCTCGGTCCAGACCCCCACAGAAGTGCCACCCCTCCGGGAGGCCCGGGGCTCAGCACAGACCCCACCGAGCCTCCGAGAGCCGAGGAGCCATGCCTGCCCCGGTCCGCTGGCCTTGTGGGGAGACAGCACAGGCCCACCGCTCAGGCGCCTCGCCCGCACGGGCGGGAACGCCCAAGCGAGGAGGCAGGCCCGGGCACCCTGCTGACGCACGGACAGAGCGCCTGCCCAGCGCCGCCCTGCCCAGCGCCGCCCTGCCCAGCCCAGCACTGCCGCGGGGCCGCTCTGGTGCTCGCCGCCAGCCAGCAGCTCGTGCATGGCAGCCTTCCTCCCCAGCCTGCCCCGCCGCCACCTCACACAGCTCCAGCTTCCCTGAGTCCCGCGCAGAGGAGTGCGCTCAGGAGGCGAGGAGGAGGGGCTGTGTCCTCCTCACGGTGGCCATGGAGCCGGAGTTCAGGCTGAAAGCGGAGACACGCCTCCACGATCTTCTCTCTTACCCGCGTCCGGACAGCAAGCCTCCGGTGCCGGACACGCCTCGGTTCCGGAGAACACGCCCCGCTCGCCAAGCCCGGCCAGCCAAGCTACGGCTCACTCCCAGCCGCGGGAGGACGGCCACGCACCTGTCCGGTGGGCGTCCCGAGCGCGGAGAGGCCCGGAGCAGGCCAGGCCCCGAGCAGAGGGAGCCCGAGAGGCAGCGCGCAGAGCACCCCTC
>PVHY01029236.1:0-14483 GCA_004024945.1 Uropsilus gracilis | reverse complement strand
GAGGAGAATGGAAGGAGGAAGGGGCAAGGAGGTGGGGGGAAAGGGGAGAGGGAAAGGAGAGGAAGGGGGGAGGGAGAAGGATCAGAGGTGGCCAGCCTGCCAAGGAAAGGCTCTGCAGCCACAAGGAAGGGCTAGCAGCTGGCCCCCTCCCCCCATTTTGGAAAGGCCCCTCGCTCTGGTTCCAGAACAGAACAGGGCCGGGAGGCCCCCTCCGAAATTCCTGACTCCCTGGTTCATGGAAGGCAGCCGCAGCCGAGACAAGGGGGTGGGGTGGAATGACGTGAAGCGGTGGGGGTGGTGCCGGTGGGCTCCAGCAGAGGATGCCTCAGCTCCATGTCCAGCCCGACGCCCACGTGGATTAATAAAGGGACGCTTGCAGCGAAGCCTGTTCCCGGGGAAAGGGCACAGGACAGCGGTCGAGCCCTTTGGCGCCAAGGGCTGCGGACCAGCCTTCTCCGGTGCAAGTGGACACAGCCTTCTTCTGGGTCGTCTCTGCATCTCCGCAGTGGGAGTGTGCAGTGGGGCCTTTTCCTGGGGGTGCTGCGGAACCCCGTGCCAGAGCCCGCCAAGGAAAGAGCGGTCACTGAACTGCCGGTTGTGGTGGGACTTGGGGGGGGGGGTCCCCTGGGAGTGCCGCCTCTGGCTCAGGAAACCTTTCTCTTTCTTCTTTAAAGCTCTTTCTTTCCAACAGCACTTTCTCCTGGGGGGGGGGGGATTAGTCACCCCCTTGGCAGCGGCAAGGGGCTGCAGCAGCTCTCAGTCCTGCTCAGCCCCACCCACCCCAGCGCCAGATGTGGTCCCACTCGTGCTGGCCAATCAGCGTGGCGCCTCGCCCAGGTGCGCCAGGTGCCTGGCAGGTACCAGGGAGCCAGGTCCCGCCTTCCCCGCAGGCAGCCAGCAGGGCAGGCGGGTTCCAGGGCCGCTTCCTGCCCGGCCCCACCCGCACATCTCCCAGGCCTCCACCCCATCCTGGCTGGCCCAGTCCTTTCCTAGGCCCACCAACCCCCCACTTCCCTGAAGAGGCGGGGCTGTTAGGAGGAGAGAGGAAGGGAGCCACGGCTGGGGAGGGGTGTGAGGGGAGTGGGAAGGGGCTTTTATTAGTTTTCAACCAGCTTTTTTTTTTCTTGCTGAGACCAGGTCTTGCTATGTTCCCCGGGGTAGTCCCGATCCCGCAGGCACAAGCAAGCAATCTCCAGCCACAGCCTCCCAGGTAGCTGGGATTACAGGCGTCCACCACCACGCCCAGCTGCTTTTTCGAGAACCCAGGGTAGTTGCCCAGGGTAGTCTTGAACCTGCAAACTCAAGCGACCCCAGGCCTCTTGCCTCCCAGCACTTGGATTACAGGCGCACACTACCACACCCGGCTCAGCTTGTATTTTTCTCTCCCTAAAATTCAAACTGGCCTTTTCCGCTGCCCTGGCAGAGATGGCCACCGGGAGGGCACTGCCGGAAGAGGAAATGGAAGTCCGGGGTTAAAGGGTGGCTTCCCTAGCAGAGTGCAGGAGGGGTCCCTAAGGCCTGGCTGCCAGGTCACCCCCACCGGGTGCTACGTAAGTTTCCTGAGAGCGGGTCCCCTCACTGACTCTGAGACCCCCCCTTAAAGATGATTCTGGGGGACATGTTATCCCTGTTCTAGTAGTGATGAAGCCTCCTGAGTGTGTAACAGAACGGCGGGCGTCCCACTGGCCTGCTTTTACCTGGCTTGGCCACTCTGCTGGAAGGTGTGTGTCATCGCCCCAGTGAGCAGATAAGGAAACTGAACTCCAAGGAAGGGGATTTTCACACGTCGTGGGTGTAGCTCTTCAGCTTTCCTTCCTCCTCATTTAGTCAGTCACGCGTGTTAACCTCCACCTGAGACTCAGAGCTTCCCTGGGCAGAGGACAAAAGGGAAGGCAAATACATCATTTTGATGGTGAGGGGACAGACCATCTTGTGTCTATAGCAGCTCCTTGGACACA
Source organism: Uropsilus gracilis (assembly GCA_004024945.1). Lineage (NCBI taxonomy): Eukaryota > Metazoa > Chordata > Mammalia > Eulipotyphla > Talpidae > Uropsilus > Uropsilus gracilis. The sequence continues at coordinate 12,525 of PVHY01029236.1, read as the reverse complement.
CCTGTCATTCATTCACTCATTCATTCATTCACAGCTTATTGTTGCATACCTCCATGAGCCAGGCACCCTGCAATGCAGTTGAGTCCTACCCTCATGGATCTGACATTCTAGGGGGGTAGGGTAGGCTATATATATATGAGACTAGGTCTCACTATGTTGCCCTGAGTAGTCCCAATCCTGTGATCCCCAGCCTCAGCCTCCCAGGTAGCTGGAATTACAGGCACCTGCTACCGTGCCCAGATGCTTTTTCAAGAACCAGGTCTCACTATGTTGCTTGGGGTAGTCTCGAACCCGAGAACTCAAGCAATCCCGGGCTTCTTGCCTCCCAACGCTTGGATTATAAGTGCGCACCACAATTCCTAGCTGATTGCCATTTTAAGTAAGTTTTTCAGAGCAGGCCTGATGAAGAAGGCAAGAAGGGTATGAGCCTGCAGTGTCTTTGGAAAGCACTTCCTCGGCAGAGGGAACAGCTGGTGCAGTGGTTCTGAGGCTGGATGTGCCTGGAGCAACAGTAAGGTGTGGGGAGGATCCCCGCTCTTCAGGGTCTGGTTATTATCAAGATTGTCTTTTTTTTATACCCTGTGGGGGAGTGACACGACCATGACCCTACTGTCCTTATCATAGCATGACTTCCACTACATAAGAGAAGCGTGCAGGAAGTGTGAGTGGGAGCAACCCGTTGGTGGGAGGCATTCCAGTGGAACCAGTCAGAGGATGGTAGCCAAGAACCTAAGTGGGAACAATGAATGTGGAAAGAAGGACGTGGTTTGGAGTTGCCTGTTGAAGATCGTTCATTCGGGTCTGGTGATGGACTCATGAGTCATGTGCGACAGGAGTCTATGGGGATTTGAGGGATTAGCCAAACAAAGGATAGAGGTGCCCTACCTAAGACAGGAAACTTGGAAGGAATGGTGGTGGAGGGGGGAAGGAGGGGGGGAAGGAAGGAGACCAGGGGGAGAATCAGGAATTCACTTGTGGTTCTTGGCATTTGTACCAAGAAGTGATGACGGACAAAAAGACTTTTGGTGTGCGGTTGCACCAAGCCCCAGCGTGAGGTTTCATTATATGAACTGGGTTTTCATGCCCCCACCTACACCCATCTGCTCATTTTCATTATCTTGCCTGGTCAATTTCTGCTTATTTCTAAAACCTTAGGTAAATGGCATCTTTCTATGAATGCGCTGCTGACATGAAGTTCCTGGGGCCTTGTCTCCCTACTCTGAACAGTCTCAGTCCCGTAGACTATGCCACCCAGTAGGACACAGATCTCTGTTGTCCTTGAAGGTCTGCTAACTATGGTCTTAAAAGGTTAGTACTCACCTATATTTCACCCTCTGTATCTCACAGGATTTGGCCCATGGTGGGTTTGATCGGAGTTTCTTGGTGAAGCTGATTTTGTAGATCACTTGAAATGAGCTTTGCCATATCAGAGAATCACAGCCGTGGGAGCCAGGCATCAGCATGCTCGTGTGCAAAAGTCTTATCTTCAGATGACACACCTGAGTCTCAGAGGAGGGGGAATAACTTGTGAGGCCCTATGGGGACCAGTGATCCAGGACCAAGGCACACTGATTTTTAGACCGGTGTTCTTTCCCCTACACTCATAGAGCTGGGCCTTAGGCAACTGGCATCCCCTAACACAGACAATTGAGGCTCTAATTGCTTAACAGTAGGTACAAATGAGTGCATTTGGAAATACACCCTCACCCTCTGTCTCACCCTCTGTTGGTGGTAATATAATTGCCTCAAACTCTGTGGAAAGCTATGGAACTTGTCAGCGGACTAACCCTTGCACTTAGCAAATGCATCTCTACATTTGCCCTAAAATAGATTCAGATGTGGAAAAAGTGACATTTGTGCAAATTTAGTCTTTACATATGGGTTGTCACAGCAAAATCTGGGAACAGAACAGAAAGTGGCAGATGGTCATAGGTGTCCTTGCAAGGTGAGCAACTGTGAGCAGCAGGTCTCATGTACTGGTATGAGACCAGGTCCCAGAGAAAAGGCAAAGTAGCAAGCCGTATACAAGACAGCCTCATCTTATGGACATACAATGTATTTGTATATAAAGGAACACCTGAGCCGGGCATGGTGGCACGTGCCTGTAAGTGATAGGGGGTGCTACCCATCCTGGGTGTTATTGTTTTTTAAGATTGCAGATTTTAAGAAAGATATGCTAATATGTAAAAATGGCCTTAATTAAAAAAATTTTTTAGAAGGATACAAGGGAAAGGAAAGAGGAAAACAGGTTTTGTTGTTTTTTGTTTTTTGTTTTTTTTTGGTAATATAATAATTTAGGAGCTATTTTTGGAAGGCAAAAAAAAAAATAAAGAGGTTTGAAACAAAAAGGAGAAAAATGGAATTGAGATTTAGATTTAGGTTTGGTTTTTGCCATTTTGTGAAAGGAAAATGTGAACCATGTGAGCTTGGCCATGTGGCCAAGGCCTGGGGCCTGCAGCTTTTGACTGGCCCGGGCTAGCCACGTGTGTGTTAAAGGCAGTTAAGAGTTTGCAGATTTAAACTTTGTATTAGAGTTTGTTTTCCTGAGTTTGACTTGTGTTTGAAAGAGGCTGTGCAAAAGTTAGGCCTAAAAAGAAAGTAAACTTTGTTGGGTTTGGTACCATGAAGCTTTTTTTTACTACCTGGAGGACAAGGAGAAGACGACATGGGAGAGAAGGAGGAGCACACCAAAGGAAGATGTTTTTAAGCATCTGGAAATAAACTCTGACTGGCTGGTTTTGGTGAGATGATTAGGACTGAGAGACTAAGGATTTGGGGGCAATCTGGGAAAGGACTTTGGACAATGTTGAAGAAAGGTTTTGGTAGCCTGCTTTCTAGGGAAAAAAGCAGGCCTAGGTGTGTCTAGTTCAAGTTAAAGGTAAATGCTAAGAAACTGCTAGTAGCCTGCTTCGTAGAGAGAAGCAGGCAGAGAGGTGTGTTCAAGCTCAAGTTAAAAAGTCTTTTCTTTCTTTATACCCGATTTCATAAGCGACAACCTATGGTGCACGGCTGGGACTGGGAATCGTGGTTCGAGTCCTGCCCAGGACAACATAGTGAGATCTAGTTCCAAAAAAATACCTGGGCGTAGTGGCGCATGCCTGTTATCCTAGCTACCTGGGAAGCTGAGGCCGGGGATCGCTTGAGTCCGTGGTACCCCGGGCAATGTGAGCCTGCGGTTTCATGAGCAAAAATAGCAAGACCTAGTCTCAAAAAAAAAAAAAAAAAAAAAAAAAAGACCCTCCCCTTCTGTGATTTCCTGTCTCCCCAATAAGTAGGAAGAGTTGTCCTGTGAATGGGCTCAGCAAGAGAGGACAGCAGAATCGAGACGTGGAGAGAGATATAGCAGTGACATAACCATTCTCTGACCATATCTCCATAAGACGTGACGCCCCTAGTTCTGGTTTTGCCTGAGCTTGGATGCTTTGCAGAACCAAGAGCCAGTGGAGGGTCTTTTTTTTTTTTTTCTTGTTAAAAAAAAAATTGTTTTTCTGCCACTGTAACCAAAGGTTTTAACCTTAAGACCAAATCCATCTATGCCCACCTGCTCTCTACTCTGACGTGTCTTTGTATCTAATCTTGTCCACAGGATGACTTTGTAAGGTGAATCTTTTTCTCCGTTGCTCCTTAGAATACTTTCAGTGCAGTCACCATTGTGCAACAAAGCAATGAGTCATTCAAGAGGGTAAAAATCCACTGACTCATGCTTCAGAGTGGCTAAGTGACAAAAGCAAAAAATGCCCTTGCCATCTTTAACAACGTGACCTTACCATTCCCGGAAGTGTCTTCCCAGGAAGACAGGAGAAAGCTCATGACTTTATTGTTGGTTTATTGTCAGGAACTTTGTGAGACCAAAGTCATGTAATAAACCTCCGGCTGCTGCGCATTTCTGTACCTGGTTGTAATGACGGGTTCCACCAAGGTACATGGCGAGCTACAGACCTCCTGGTGTCACGGGGTCTGGCGGAGAATCCTGTTTGAACAGGTTTCTGTGAAAATAAGTTAATTCTTCATCATGTGAGTGATAAGTTCTTGGTTCTATAAACGGAGGTTGTCAGCCATGATTTATTGTCTCTTGAGTTAAGAGAAACCTAGCCGTTATGTATCAGCTGTGTTACTTGTAAACTGGGTGTGTTGAGGGGTTAAAACGTACGATAGGGGTCACCAAAATGTGATTCTTGGACTTGGTAGCAATCTAAAGAATTGAGAAATTTAAGCTGTGTAGTGTTTCCTAGCACAAGATTTGCATATTATTCTATTTCTAGTAGTGATCTAAAGTCATTACTAGAAGCATATGTGAGTCAGTCGGGTGTTTTCCTCCATCAGCCCGGATAACCAGCACCTGGGCTTGCATCGGCCTCATGATTGTATGGCCTAGTGGGTGTGCGCATGTGTGAGTGTGCACACCTGGACCTGGGAGAGAGGGGATAAAGGGGCACAGAGGGCACCAGAGAGCATAAGTATGCACATGAGCATGAGAGACTATGAGAGAATGTGTGTGTGAAAGAGAGAGGAGGGGTGGAGGAAGGGAGAGAAAGAGGGAGTAGAGAGGGAGAGAGGGAGGCAGAGAGAGGGGAGGGAAGTGAGGAGAGAAGGAGAGACCAGAGAAAGAGTGTGAAGATTCCTGGGGGGTTGGAGAGCTCACTTGCCCCCCAGCCACCAGGCCCCTGCTGCCTGCCCCACCCAGTGTGTCGCAGGTCCCTACTAAAATCAATAAAGAATCTATGCGATTAGTGGGCCTGATGCCTGCCCCTCCAATTGGCAACAAGGCTGGGATGGTTCCCCAACCCTTGCACAATCAAAGATCTCACACACACACACCTTTGGGGAAACAGACTCCGAAGGGAGAAGCCCAGCCTCCTTTCAAAGAGGGGGATTGCAAGAGAGCAAGTCTGGAAGTCCATGGTAGGCAGGGAATGAGGGATGGGGCGGCGCTTGCTCTGGAAAGAAAAACGTCTCCGTTTTCCTTTAAAGCCTCTCAGGAGGTTGCGTCTCCCACATACATGTGCTCATCTGCGCTTTGAAGATGCTGGGGTCAGAAGTGCCATCTGCAGACAGAAGCAATGAAATTATGGCAAGAAACACCCCTGCTTTGTGGAGACGGCTATGCATGGCTGGGTCTCCCTGGACCGGACCGGGCCCTGCTAACATGCTGGGAAGGCAGAGAGGGCGAAGGCTCAGCCTGGCCCTGGTGGCACATGTACTCCAGGGAGGGACACGGTGGACTCAGTTGTCTCCCAGGGGACAGACGCAATTTCATTAGACATTGAATTCCTCATCCTGTCAATTTGTGGACTAAGAAAATAACCTCCAGATGATAGCGTGTCCTCAAACACCCGTAGGGAGACAGTTTCCTCAGCAGGTGATTTCCCCAGGTGTGAAGGTGGAGAAATCAACTGTTCTCCTCCCTGGGTTATGGATGGAGGGTATCTTCTCCCTAGCTGAACCTCACATCCCTGGTCCCTGCTTCAGAGCAGCATCTAAGTCTGGCGGGTACAGCCCTTCATCACCACAGGGAAGCAGGGGCTTCACCACTCTGAGAGAATCCCAGGGCTGAGACACTAACAGGAGATGACCCATGGGTAGCCCAGTTTCCGTAGTTCATGCTTGGATCAAAAGAGCCTTCCTGTTAGGAAACCCACAGGGAACTACAAGTGATTAAACTTGTGTTGATCGTGTTTGAACCTGAAGAAAGCGGCAGGGACATCAAAGCTCTCAACCCCCAGGCCTGCAGGGCAGGGCTGGCTGCGAACCCAGCATGCATTACTGCTTTCCTCAGTCCCGTCCCCACCCCACCCACCCCAGCTCCTGGAGTAGCTGCTGTGATGAAAGGAATTCACCTTTGCATACGTCTGGGGCACCCCAGTGTCTTTGCAGCTCTGGTATTGAGCTAAATGAAGTCAAAGATGTATTTTCTGGAACCAGCCTTTGCTTCAGTCAGTTGAACCAAAAAAGACACAGGACATCATGACTGTTTCTCATCTTCATTATTAAAAAATGGGGAGAAGAGCTAAAAGGATACTTCTCCAAAGAGGAAATACAAATGGCCAACAGGCATATGAAAAAATGCTCCATGTCACTAGTCATCAGGGAAATGCAAATCAAAACCACAACGAGATACCATCTCACACCAGTAAGAATGGCCCACATCCAAAAAACAGGCAACAACAAGTGCTGGCATGGATGTGGACAGAGAAGGACACTTTTACAAGGCTGGTGGGAATGCAAAATGGTGCAGCCACTATGGAAAGGTGTGTGGAGAACCCTTAAACTACTGAAAATGGGACTCCCATTCGATCCAGCAATCCTACTTCAAGGAATCTACCCAAAGGTTACAAAAACTTTAATCCAAAAGGACACCTGTACCTGGATGTTTATTGCAGCGCTATTTACAATAGCCGGAATATGGAAACAACAACCCAAATGCCCCCAGATAGACAAATGGTACCGAAAGATGTGGTATATGTACATGAGGGAATCTTGCTCATCAATCATAAAGACAAACATATCACTCATGGCAATATGGATGGAGCTAGAAGGAATCATGCTAGTGGAAATAAGCCAAAAAGGAAAAGAGAAATATTGGATGGTCTCACTTATATGAGGGACAAAGGGAAAACAATCCAACAGACAAGATAAAGGTAAAACTAATTTTTAGCAAAATTGAAGCATAGAGCAAGAGAGGGGAAGGGGGGGAAATCAGGGTAGAAGGGACATGAAAGACTAAGGTGATGGTTCATGGGAGATAAGGTGGTGGGAGAACCCCGGGGTAGATAACAATGTAAAACAAAATAAATAATATAATAAATAAAAGGGGAAAAAGAATCTGTCTTAGATTAGAATGATGGTTCACTGATGACAAGGTAGTGAGAGAACCTCAGGGTAGACAATGATGTAAAATATATATGTGCAATCAGTTTTTAAAAATTGAAATTGATTTAAAGTGATATTATTTCCCCCTCCTCCTCTCTTGCTCTATGCTTCAATTTTGCTAAAAATTAGTTTTAAATTTATCTTGTCTGTTAGATTGTTTTCCCTTTGTACCTCATATAAGTGAGACCATACAATATTTCTCTTTTCTGGCTTATTTCCACTAGCATGATTCCTTCTAGCTCCATCCAGGTTGCCATGAGTGACACAAGTTTGTCTTTTATGATCATGAGTAATATTCCTCTTAAGTCAATAGCACTCTAAAATTCGTTGCTCCCATTTCCAGAGCTCCCATGTTGAAGCACTAATTTTCTTGGTCATTCATGACACACTTCTTTGCTGCCCTGACACTGTGACAACCACAGAAATTGTGCTTGAGGAACTCATGGGTGAGAACAAGCAGAGTGACCACTTTGGCCCCATGTGAGCAGCAGTCAGGAGAGTTGGGAAAGGCTTCCTGGAAGAGGCATGATTTGACCTGAGTGTGAGGGCAGAACAAACACCTGCCAGCCTGGGGATGATGTCAGAGGATGGGGTTCCAGGCAGAGAGAACAAGGCACAGGAAGGAGCAGGGACTTGCCAAAATCTGAGTCTTAACTCCTTTGTCCTGCTCACATCTCATGACAATACATTGTGCCACAGACTCTCAAGAAGGTATTCTTGGAGCAGTTTTGGGGAGAGCACATTTGAACAACACTAACTTCAGGCATTGAGTTAATCCAGAATGTCTTCCATGCTGGCTTCCACTGGAATTTACTAGGAAGGAAGGAAAGCAGGAAGGGAGGAAAGAAATTTCAGGAAATAGGTAAAGATCTCTTTATTCACCAGCAAGTGCAGCGCTAAGTAGCAGCTGGCTATCCCAGATGCTGGCCCATCTCTGCCTGATGCTCATTCTTGACATTGGGTAGCATAGTTGATGACTGTCCCACAGATCAGAAATGAGGAGACCAGGCTGATTTACCTCTGTCCTTGTTTGTCAAATACTTAGTTGAGATATCTCACCTTCTTTGGGAAAGTGAAAGGCACATCTCTTTCTTCTTTTTGAGTAGAAACACTCAACAATAAACAAGGAGAATTTTCAGACCAGAGAAGGAGGGAAGGATGTGCATGCTTTCCCTCCATTCCTGTCTTCTAGAAAGAGACCCATCGACCTTTGCAGCAACATGCATCTTGTCTATACTGCCAGAGAAATTTCCTGAAGACTGGCAGGGGCCAGAGCTGATGGATGGCCTGGCCATGCCTGGACAGTAGTGAGGATGAAGTGGGGAACATAGTTTTGTTTTGTTTCTCAGCTGAGCACATTGTCACCCTGAGTAAAATCCTAGATTCTGCCAACAGGAAGAAAGGGATACTGCACACTGGGTATGTGTGTACCTGAAAGTACCTGACACACAGACCTATCTGTCTACTGACCAAAGGCTAGGTTACCCTCCTGGCCCTTAGTGGTCCTCCTTCCTCAATTCTCCGGGGGTACTTACAGCTTGCACCATGCTTCTCAGCAAATGTCTTTCTTGTTCATTGAACACACTAAGAGCAGAGTCTCCACTTATATGTGTTTTGTACATTTGAAAGGTCAAGTTATTATCCTGAATGTGGCAGATCAGTAACTAGTGACTGAATAATTGAAAGGATAATATAAAGACACTGAGTACTGCAATAGACAAGTCTTCCTATTTTTTTGAATGAAGCACCAAATCATGTTTGTTTGTTTGTTTGTTTGTTTTGGTTTCATTTGCTTGTTTAACACGAATTTTCATTAGTTAAACCTCCATGTGCTTTGTGGAAATTTAATCACATTTTGATCTGAATTGTATCATGTGATGTTCAACCTCACTAAGCTTTCATTTGCTTCTCTGTAAAATGGAAAGCATTCCAATAACCACCTTCCAAGTGTGTAGAGGTTCAGAGGACTGACTGTGTTCATTTCTCGCCTGCCATTTACTAGCTCTGAGACCAGGAGCAGGTTATATAAACCTATAATAAGAAATAACTGTATAATTATCGAGATGGTTTGAGGGTTAAAGGAGAGATGCCGTTAGAAAAGTGACTGTGGCCTATTGAGAAATATTTGCTGTTATTGTAAAAATAGTAGTGATAGCCATGTGTTAAGTACAACATTGCAGGCTGGGCGTGGTGGTATGTGCCTTCAATCCCAGTCTAGGAAGTGAGACCAAGACTGGGAATCATTTGAGTCTGCGGGTTTGAGACTCACCCAGGGCAACATAGTGAGACCTAGTCTCAAAAAAAAATAAAAATAAAAAACAGCATTGCAGAATATGGTGTTGCTGTGTCTCTGATCCAGACACACACTGTGATGTCACAGGTATCTGTTTAACAGGTAACTTGGCACACAGAATCAAAGGCAGTTGCCAGGTTGGTTTTAAGACCCAAGATAGAGACTTGAAAAGTGAGGGATTAATTTAAAAGAATGCAGATTTCAATGTGGATGAACAAGTCATGTTCAACCAGAGTCACAAAAAAACACCTGATTATACTAGACAGTCTCTAGGTTACATCCCTGGCCGGCTTGCATTTTGTTGTCCACAATTAACTGCTCATCCTTGACATACTCTCTTCATAATCTAAATCCTTCTTTGACTGTTTTAATGATCTCTAAAATTATTCATATTTTTAAAACTTAAATTTGTATATAAAATACAAGGAAAATTTAGTTCTAGTTGTTCCAGGTGTTAAGCTATAAGATACTAAATAATTCATTTAGTGACTTGACTTAATGAACAAAAACCTCATTCATTACTGCTCATAATGCAAGATGATATAATCTTGTGGAGGAGAACTGGGTGATTCTAATAAGAGCATAACTGCCTTTACCTTTGATTCGGTGGTGGCATTCCTTGGAATTCATCCTCTATACACCAATGTAAATAAGAAAATGCCCTGTATGCAAAGTAATTCATGCAGAAGTGTCTAAAAGGCAAAATATTGGAAACAACCCAAATGTCTAGTAATATGAAACTGATTATATAAGCTGAGAGAAAATTCCACAATGGAATATTATACACCACTAAAAAGCAATGAGGGTTATCTGTTTTAATAGGTAAAGATCTTGAGAATATGTGTTCAGTGATAAACATAAAATGCCTACCTATGTATAATATGCCACCTTTTATACATTAAAGGAAGAGAATACACACACATCTAGAAGCTAATAAAAACAAAAACAAGTCTTTAAACAATTTATCTTTTTAAATAACTTTGACTACTGAACCATGTAAATGCCTTGTTTATCTCAAGGTTGTTGTTGGTAATGACCCAACAACCAACTTAATTCTAAAAAAATTACAGAGAAGGAGTAAGTAGCTAACTCTTTCATGGAATTTTCCCACAAAGAGGCGCTGATTAAGTGAGTTCACCAATGCAGGACTGAAGGAAGTTATTCCTCTGTCTATATGTCTGTATTCGTTAAATGGGAAAAATAGCCATGTTTGTATGCTGATGAGAATAATCTAGAAAAAAAAAAGACATCATATAGAATGGAGAGAAAGTTTTGGGAAAGTGTTCTTGAATACACATGAGGTATGGGATCTGGCTCAAAGTGATTGGCTTCTAATATCATCAGTAGTGGTAACTGAGAAGTAGGGTGTGTGGGTACAGATGTTCATAGGTGGGAAACCTCTTTGTACTTGGCTTCCTTAACTGTAACCAGGACTTCTTATGCTCACCTCGTATCAATTTTGCATGCTAAATGAACTAACAGAGAGGAATGTCAGTTTCCATATAATATTTTTTTAAAAAAATGACAATACCTGACTTGCCTCTTTGTCCCGAAGTCACAATTTCCAGCTCTGGAAACCTCTCTGCTGAGAGTTTATCTATTAGATGCATTTAAGAAGCTAGTGAGGTTAAGTTTATCTGCAAATGATTCATCAGGTTTTTAAAAACATTTGGCTCAATAAAATGCCTCAGGATCCTCCATAAAACGTCTCCTGTGAAAATATTAAATTGAAGGCAATAACAAAATTTGGCAGAGTCATTCATTTCCTATCTTCAGCATCCTGTTTGGACAGGCTAGTTTTAAACTTAAAGGTTTTCTTAAATGCTCCACTGTCTTTATAGCAAAATCAAAATCAAATCTGCTTCAGGCTGTGGGCCAGAATCTTTGAGAAACCACCTCCTTCCTGATGCAATTTCACAGCACATCATTCAAATGGAGGAGCCAAAAGTCTGAAGTAAGCCAAGTTTTATGGCTAACCCTATGGAAACTGAAGTAAAGGGCAGTTCCCTAGGGATCAGAAATCCTGGTTCCAGCCCTGAGGTGATCTTGCCCAATGGGACTGGATTATTAGAGGCACCTTTAACTTTCTGTGCCTCTGTCTGTTCAACTGTAAAGCAAAGGGCTTGCACCTGGTGGCCTCACTTCATCCTGCAGGGTCTATGATGCTGAAAGCTTGAGATCATATGAGGCTTCATGCAGTGCAAAGAGAGGTGTTTGTAGTTGTATAGTGTGGGTAGAAAGCTCAGCTTCAAGCCAGGCACGGTGGCTCGTGCCTGTAAGCTTCAGCCTATGAAGCGGCTGGGGCTAGGGATCGCGGTTTGAGTCCCGCCTGGGGCCTGTAGTGAGACCTAGTTCCAAAAAAATAGCTGGGCGTGGTGGCACGCACCTGTAATCCCAGATACCTGGGAAGCTGAGGCTGGGGATTGCTTGAGTCTGTGGTACCCCGGGCAATGAGAGTCTGCGGTTCCATGGGCAAAAAGAGCGAGCCCTAGTCTCAAAAAAAAAGAAAGCTCAGCTTCAAAGGGTCTGTTTCCTCATCTTTCTCCTGAATTGTGAGACCCAAATACATGCGTGGAAAACCACATTACTAAGAAAACTGTGCTAGCCCAAGTAGAAATGTCAAATCAAAGGTGGGTTAGTCAGCATCAGCCTGTAGAGTAGAGCCAAAATAGTCAGAAGTTGAAGCAGTGTGACATAGTTTTCTGCTCTTTTCTAAACTATTATATTGGCAAAGGTTGCCCAGAGTCTTGCTTTGAGAAGAAGAGTAAGGATGCAATTTCATTAGAAATTGTTATAGTTGATTATGTTCATATATCTAGATTATGCTAATGTTCTAGTTAATCATATTAATGTATGGATTATGTCAATGTTATAGTTGATTATGTTAATATATATAGCTCTGCAGTGGATAGAAAGTGAGAGGGAGCTGCGACTGTCTGCAGTTTCAGAATTAAAAGGGCACACGTGTCAGAATTATTTTCAGTTCCGCTTCTCTCCTTTTTCTCTCACTACTGTCTCTTCCCTTTGATAGAGAGGCCTGGGTAGTCTTCAGTTTTTAACTTTAACAGCAAGAGAACATAAGCTGGTAAAGAAGTTTGGTGAAAGTTGCTTTTGAGGTAAATCAATGGCTGACAAACCAATATTGAAGCAGAACCCCAATATGGGCAGCATTGAAATTTAGGCACTGGTGCCATTAGCTGTGTCTGAAAAACACAGAGGCCCAAACAAGATAAGGGTACTTTTACTTTGTTGTAAATCCCAAGTGGAGAAGAGAAAACGTATCACCAAGAGGGTGTGTAAAGGGAAGTTGGAGCCTTTAGCTTTTTTTAAGAAAAGAGGGATGGAGGGAGGGAGGGAGGGAG
>PVHY01029235.1:0-14481 GCA_004024945.1 Uropsilus gracilis | reverse complement strand
GCACACCCTTTATATACCCTGATTTCCCGCCTTCCAGGAAATCTGTTTCACCTAGACTATTTCACTTCTTTCTTCCCCCTGCATCCCCCTGAAGGGAAATTCCAGCTAAGGTCATTCCCCCATTTTAACATTACCTGTCCTTGAAATCTGCAATCTTAAACAGGAGACAATGGGGGGGGGGCACACCCTATCAAAGGGAGGTGGCCGGGAAGAGGAGCACTCTGAAGCTTGACTGACACGGCTTCTGACTTTACCTGCCATGCTTTACCTCACTGCCATCTCCACAGCCCTGGGGACCTGGATGGCAGGAGGGCTTCAGGATGGATGCCTGGGAGGTGTAGGGAGCTGTTTCTCCACTCTTTCTAGAAAGGCCCATTTAGGTAGCACTGGCTAGTCGAGCTCTGCAGCAACTTGGGGTGTGGCCAGGAAAGACAGGGGTGTCAGCAGAGGTCCCAGTGGGAAACAGACTCCTATTCAGAGATCTGAGAGTTCAGTGAGGGGCCTCCTTACTGAGGGAGGTGTGGGCGAGGTTTTAGGAGCAGGTGTGGGATAGAGTGCAGCCAGAAATAACAGCTGTGGAAGGCTGTACCCACCATGAGTGCTGAAGGGACGGGGGGAGGAATTGGTTTTAGAGAAACCGTTTTCTAGGTCTATGGACACCCATGTGGAGCCGCCACCCAGTTGTCAAGGGCTGCAATGTCATAGCAATTGATAAGCCCCAAGGAGAAAGAATGCAGAAAACAAACAGCATCAGGAGAACCAAGTTGGTTTCTCATTCCTGATGGCCAGGGGAGCTTGTCTTGCAGTGGGAGAGATGGCTTGTTAGAGCTTCAAGGCCCCCTTCACAATTCATTTTACTGGAAAAAGCTTTTGAATTTACAGAAAATTTACAGGCATAAAAAAAGTACAAAGGATACCTAGACTTTCCTATTTTAAGCATTCAATCCATTGGGTTCTATGGTCATCTGGGTATGTATGTCTTGTGAAAAGACGTTGGCTACGTCATGGCCCTTAACCTGTTGACATACGATTTCGGTATTCCCACCCAATGGGTACATTTGCTTTTTCCTTCTCCTACAGAGCCCAGGATACTTAGAGTGGAAATCAGTTTACTATTAGGACAATCTCCTTATCTCATTGTTTTCCAGTTTTGTCTGTTAACCGGATGATGACCATTAGGACCTTTTATCCCCTCCAGTGCATGATTCAACCTGCAATAACTGGTTATAGTTTAGAGACTTGACTCTTTAGTCTCCTTGAACCTGGAGCATTTTCATAGCTTTTCTTTGTCTTTTACAGCATGGGCATATTTGAATAGAGAACCTCCCTCCTACTTTGCTGGGAAGAATGCTTCTGATGTAGATTTACCTTTTGTTACTCATCAAGAGGGGCCAGACTATGTATTCCAGCCAGATCAACCCTTTCCTGATGCGGTGGGCTTCCAGGGTGCCATGGGTAGCTGTTCCAGTATCAGTCTGCCCCTTCATTTCCATCCATTGGCCAAGGTACTGTTCAATTTCTCTGCTGCACAGCTACTGTTCTGTCCTTAACAATGAAAACCCTGTTGGGGTATATGGGGTGTCTGTGTGTGGGGAGGTACTGCAAGTCCATGCAGGCATCCGAACTCCCCTCCCCCCAACTCAGTATTGATAATTTTTGTTTGAACCAGTCTTTGCTGGTTTCAAAATGATGAGCTCCCAGCTCTGGCTGTCTGAAGGCTCCTTTAAAAGCCCGTGAAAGGTGCTTCCCAGCAAGATTCATTTCTGACCTTGGGAGGCGATTTAGACTGAAAAAGCTCCCCTACTTCTCAGTCTGCAGAAGGTACTGCCTGCACTGCCACCCACTCTTGAAGCTTCTCTCCCCTCCCAGCACTAAATTTATGAATGGGCAAATATAAAGTGAGTCATGAGCTTGTCCTAGAAGGAACTGGCTTAGTTTGGGGGTGGGACAACCTTTCCTGGGGACATGAAATGAGAGATGAGCCCAAATTATCTGGGCAAAAGGGGGGTGTACATTGTCAGTATTGGGCCTTAGAGGGTGCATGCCCATCTATGGGGTGGGGCTGGAAGGCTAGTGACTCATGGGAAATGAGTAGGATCATGCAAAGTGAGAGAGTAAATGATAAAAAGTGCTCTGGTTGCTGTCAGGGGACTGGATCTGGGGAGGTGGAGAAAGAAGGAAGCTGGGTGGAAGTAGGGAAACCATTGGGAGGTGGGAGGGGGCTCCAGCATGATGGACTGATGGTGGCCTGAGGAGGATGACCAAGGAAGGGGTGGAGAGAGGAAATTTTGGGCTCCTCGTTTCTCTTATCTCAGTGGGGACCGTGGGTGCTGTATGGAGTTTACACTCCGAACAACCAGAGCCACTCAGTTTAGATAATAGGCAGTGCCCCCTGACAACCAAGGTGTCAGCCTAGTGGGGTTTTAAATACACCAAGTTTTAAGAAAGTTTATTGCTATTTACTAAATGTAGCCAACTGTGGACCAGAATAGCTCTTGTAGTTAATGAATTCGGTCTGCTGAGTCATTTTCTCACTTGCTTCTTTCTATTTTTGCAGAAGGAGATGATCATATTACTAAGCATTCCCCAGTTTAATTTCATTTGCGTAACCATTTGCACTTCAGATGTGTTCCAGACATGGCCAATTCTGGCTGGCCCACATATGGATGACAGTGGAATCTTCTCCCCCCTCCCAGCATTCTTTGCTTTGACTGCAGTTTTTATGGCACAAGATACTTCCCCATTAAGTTTTATTAGATCCATAATTTTTTTTATTAACATCGAGTGATCACTGTTTTCTATGGCTTTACTCTTCCGAGGAGTCCTCGATTTGTAGTCCATGATAACAGTTGCTAAATTGAAGTTTCTTCTGCCAGCATTTCACCCGCAGTAAATCCGACCATTCAACCTCATCTTGCTTAAAAAGCCATGAAATTTCCGGACATTATCAGAAAAATGACCACAGTCAAAGTGCTCTAAATTGAGATGGAAATTGAGCTCTGGCCTGTTGGAATCAAGATGTTTCATAGTTATGGGCTGGGAGTGGAAACTTCCAACCCCAAGTTAAAACTCTCCACTCTCTGCAGAATTTCTCATATTAGGGAACTTGCTGATTGAACCACAGTTCCAGACTGGGGCTGTGTCCAGTGGAAGCAAGAGGAATATTTTAATATTAGCAACAGTCGTTGATTTCCTCCTCCCAGGTTAAGGGTGAAATGATGATAGTCGAATCAGCGCCGTGGAAAGGGGTGTGGGTCTATCTGCTGTCAGGGATGTGCTGCCAACTTTAAACTTCTGTAAAAGTTCTCTTAATTAAAAGGACACGTGTTACTGTTCAGTTCCATCCATTCATGGCACCATCCGCACATCCCACCCTCTCATGCCTCCATTTATTGCAACAGTTTCTGAGTATCTGTTCCATGCCAGACTCTGCTCATGGCTGAGTAAGTAACTCTGAAAAAGAAAGTGCTGTAGTCAAGGAACTCGGGATCTGTTGAAGCAAATGGTAGGTGAATGAATAATTTCAGGTGATAAATGCTTAGCTAGATAATCATCCACTTGTTCATTTGGTGGTTGTTTACTAAAACACCTACTTTACAAAAATATGTGCTCCTCTGGAAACAGGATACAAAGGTGAAAAAACAATCAGTCTGTCAGATGAGCTCAAAAGCAGGATGATGTGAGGGTCTGGTGGAGGGATGGATAGAGAAGGATGGGAGGAAAGGTCATGCTGGCCTAGAGAAGTTGGGAATTGCTCCATGGAAGATGGGTCTTGAACTGGAACATGAATGAAGAGCAGTGCTATTCTCATATAACCTTGGTCTCCTCCTTCCTCCTCCTCATTAAGTGTTGAGAAAATTAACCTCATTTCCTTTCATGCTCATGTGTAATTCTAATGTCATGGTTGGCTGGCATTTGGCAACCATCTATCCTGCAGACTTTGGAATATTTTTCTTGGCTACCCTGTTGGCTATAGAAAGGTATTTACTTGATAATATTTCTTGTGTGAGGGGTAATGGGTGAAGTTTACGATTTTCCTTGGTTTTAAGTGGAGTGTGATGGCAATATTTTAAACTTATCTTGGGGCTCGGGGGCCTGACAAATGCATTTCCACCATGCCAAGGCCCTGAAAACCAAGAGCGATTGCGTCTTGAATGAAATGAAGAGTCTGACAGAATACATCCTATCAGTAGAATGAAATTAGATATCTGTCAAAATGTATTTGTCCTCCAAATAACCATCCATATGTTTTATGTTTTGGTATAAATAGACATTCATCAGTTTATCACAACTGTGCTGTCAGAGACCCAGCAACTGGAAACAGAATTTTAAAGATCTTTCTAGATGTAGGAAAACTTTTTTTTTTTTTTGGAGGGGGGTGGAGAAGGGGGGAGGTTGTTTTCTTTTAAGCTGCACTTCTCATGATTTCTACTGGCTCCTGTCAGAGCCCACAGTTCATTACTAAGGAGCAGCAGAGCCTCTATTTAAAATCAGTCTAATAATTCTGTGTTCCAAAGCATTAATTCCTGTCTGCAATCAGCTCCTCGCAGTGCGTATTATTTGTTTCCGCAGCCTCCCTTCTCAGCTGTAGCCTGTTGGGGGGATGCTGGATTTTTGAGCACCAGGTACCTGAGGTGTGGGCTTCCTCGCTGGAGATGCTTTGCTGTTCACGAGCAAATGTGTCAGGTCCAAGAGGGGTGCTGGCCAGTGAAGCCCACTGTGAGGGTCCCGCCCTCACCTGGGCTCTATCCGGGCCAGCTGGTATGGACGGTGGGCCACAGGGAGCAGAGGAGGCTCTGCAGCTAAGAACCAGAATCACAGGAATGGGTGCTTCAGTCTGTTCCTGAGCAAGGAACTGCCTGCTAAAACAATTACTGTCTTGTCAAATATTCTGTTCAGGGGAGAAAATTGATATGGTAATTTTGCAGACAAAAGCACATTTTGACCAAAGCCTAAAACTGCATTTAAATAAATCCCTGGAATTAATGCTTCAATTAATATTATTAACATTATTAGGATAAAAAGCAGAAGGTATCAGTCAAGTCAAGCAAGGAGAGGAGAGTGAAGCAGAATTGGGTCCTGGTACCAGCTGGAGCCCCAGCTTCTTGTCTGGGTCCCTGCTCTCCTTCGGAGGTCAGCTCCAGAAGTATGACTTGGTGTTCTAGAACATTCTCTCAGGTTCCAAAGGAAATATAGAATGCATAGAAGGAAAATCTGATGTAGAGTTTCTAGGAACTGAGGTTTCAGATTTGGGCTCCCAGAGGCAAAGAAGAGACATGGTTAGGCCAGAGAAGAAACACATAGAAGGAAATATAATTTAAATTGCTTACAATAGGCATCCCTGGATGCTGGCTTTAAATTCTTCATTCCATCTCTGCTCTCCATGTTTTCCTGCCCCCAAACCACCTCCCCAGAACAAAGTTCCCAGTAAGATGATCTTAGTGTGCAAAACTCTTATCAATTCACTCAGAAAAAAACACTACTGATCTTAGGGACCCAAATACCCAACATTCCTTTATCATATTTGTTGCACGCCACCATTAACATGAACTCATTGTATCTTTAAGGTGGTCAGTATTTTTAAGTATTGTGATTTCCCCAAATATAACATTTTCTGAAGAAATTAGTCCCTACAAAAAATGCCTGCTTGAGGTGTTGTGAGGCTATTTTACCCCATAGTAACAATACTTATCAGGAGTGCTTACTGCACCGTGACATCAGTCAGATCCAGAGCTGTTAGCCCCACTGTGTGGCGAGAGGTTTGTTCTTAGCCTTGTCGGTGGATAGGGTGGAGGGGGTAGTTGCATCTTCCAAAGGACATCAATCAGAAGGATGTAAAGAATTGGCTTCATAATCTAACAGACCAATCTTGGTCTTGGAAATTTTTAGGAAGAATGTTTGCAATTTTCTCATTGATTGCTTGTGAAATGTTTCAGTGAAATCATAAGGAGGTAGCCGTGGCTGAAAAAATCAGCACAAAATGAAACTGACAGCAACAAAAGCTGCACATGGTGTGTTGGTAGGGAGCCACTCGGTGATAATGTAGAGGGGCAGGGCTGGTATCGAGGAAAACCGAACTTGTTCAAAATGGTGGCAGAGGATCATTTGATGTGGACAAAGCTTGGTTGACACAGCCAGCTTTCATTTAAAAAGTGACATGGAAAACAATTCTGATAATTGTGTTCAACAGAAATAGACGTGGAAGAATGAGGATGGTTGGAGAGTGTTGATGTATAAAAATGAGGATTTAAATAAGCTCAGTGGGGTTCCTAATGGAAAATGTCTTTTCTCTGGGAGGAAGTGTGTCAGTGTTGGTAAGAGGAGACTCTCAGTGTCGGCCTTCACTGCCTCCTGGCCCGTGTCTCCGCTGCACCCCTTGCTCATCCTTCACCTGGGTCTCGCTTGTCTTCTGATCTGGCCGTCCTGGATGGGAATGACTCCAGCTTTGGCCATCAGTGTTCCACCAAGACTGGGATTCCTGGCTCTGCTCCCCAGCTGCCTGGGTAGCCGCTGGGGTTGGGGGGGTGTTTGTGGCAGGGGGAAAGGCTAGAATCTTCGAGCTGGTCTGTAGCTGTTCTAACCTGCCTGTGACCCCTGCCTGATGAGGGAGGCAGTGGGCTGGAACAGAGGCAAGTATGGGTGAGCAGCAGACACTAGTAACTCCACAGCATGTGAATGGTTTGGAGGTATCAGCAGCAAGAAGAGATGTCATCATACAATGAGCTGGAACAGGCAGGAGGAAAATGGAAGGCACTAGAACTCAGTCCTGGGAGCCGCCACAGTGCATGCATGCATGTGCAGGAGGGCACGAACACACACACACCACCCATCCACCCACCTACCCTGTCAGTAAATTCAGCCTTGCTCAGGTCCCATGGGAAATGAGTCAGAGGTGGTTGCTGTGAGAGCTTGCCGGGTGATTGTGGGAGCCACATGCACGTGGGTTACATGCATTATCAGGGGGGAGCGGTTAGGCTAACAGTGGTGGAGGCTGCCACGGAGAAGTGGAGAAGGTCCCACGAGAGCTCAGCTTGGAAGAGTAAGGTGCTTTCTGGCAGGCAAGGGGGAGCAACAGCTGGAGGAGGTGAGCAGAGTCTGCAAACCCCACTCAACTGTGCCAAGCCTGTGGCAGTGTCTGGAGTCCCCGTGCCTATTGTGGAGGACAAGCCATATGACTCCCCAGCAGCGGACCCTGCAGACCTGGCCCTACTCATGGGTCCTGGAGACCTGCTTTCATGTCCACAGAGAACCTGAAGTGTGCAGGGGGAAGTAACGACATCAGTGAGATGGTGAAGCTCTTCCATCCAGTCACCTGGAAAAGCCCCGAGAATGAGAGAGCTAGGGAACGAGCAGTTTTTTGGTGTAAAGGGAACAAAAGCTCGGCAAATCAAGAGGGCATCTATCTGACAAGTTACCCAGGGAAGGAGCAAGGACAGGGAATCAGCCTGCACACAGATTTAAACATGGCCTGTTGTGAGTGCCTGCTGCTCGGGGAGGAGAGAGGGAGCTGCATGGTTGGGGATCAAGGCAGGTGCCCCCACACCTTGTGGGAGGCAGAGGCCTGAGTGCAGATGGGGCTCCAGTGGCGGGAGACCTGTAACCTTGCTGGTGGGCTGGCATGTAGGACTCGATAGTTAGAATCTGCTGCAAGCAATGAGGGTCAGGGAGGCGGCTGCCTCCTCTCTGCCCTGTGTGGTTGGCCAAACAGGTGACCCTTGGCAGGTGTGTCTTGGGCACAGCTGAAGAAGCCTAGTCACAGCCATAGCACTGGCCACCTGGGACCCAGGAGGAGGGGGACACAGGGTAGTGTTGTCACCCCCTAGCATGGGAAAATTTTGGTAATTTTCAGAGCTGCAATCTTGCTCCTTTCCCCTTCATTTGAATACCACCTAGCATTCTTGTCATACTTACCCTCAGGTGAGAGAACAGGCCTTTCCATATGGCAGGGGAGAAGAAAACTTTGGAATCTGAAGTCCAGCAGATCTGGCTGCCAGGGCTGGTCTGGTCCCATGGCCATGAGTCACAGCCTTGCAGAACCTTAGTCTCCTCATCTTAAAATGGGAAAACAATAAAAACGAACACCCAATTAAAAAATAAAATTAAATAAAAGATGTATACTTTTTAATATTGGAGTAGATTGAGATTTATGGGAAGGATGCTGAAGTAACACAAAATCCAAATATATTCTATATCCAGTTTTTTCTATTAACATCTTCCATTGTGTTTGCCACATATTTGTCACAAATAATGAACCCATATTGATAGTTATTTATTGATTTTTTTAAAGCATTTCCCAAGTTTTAATCAACTCAAAGTTCCATGAGACATTGCTGAGCAAATTTAGGAGAAAAGCCCACAACTTTGATCAGTGTTTCCCCTTCTGTATTGTGCAGATATAAACTGTGTTTATGTAAAGGATATTCCCATAATCTTGTACCTCAGGTTAGCACAGTTCTCCCCGTGACTACACCCAGATTGCCATGTCCTGACTACTCATGTTCTTACTCCAAGATAATTCTTGACTAGGTTCTAAAACTGTTACACCCAAAAGGCTTTCAGTAAACACAAATGCAATAATCAGGCTTTATTAAACTCCAGTCTCTGTGGTCATTATCAGGCGGGCTAGCCAACGATGCATTATATCTTTCACTGAGGTAACTGTTTTCTAGAAACGTGTATTTGTCAAAGTTCACATTTCTATGGGCAATTATTCTCTCTTTAATCCCAACTCTTTGATAAATTATTATTAACCACAATTCATGCTATATTAGGATTTCTTAGTTCTTTTCTCAAATCCTATTTCTAGTCTCAGAGCTCTTTTGGTGATCATGTCTCCTCTTAGGTGTGCCAGTTTCTCAAACGTTCTTTGTGTTTGATGATCTGATGGTGTTGAGAAGGACTGGCCAGGGGTTTTGTAGAGTTCCCCTCCATTGGGATTTGTCTGGTGTTTTATTCATGACTAGACTGGGGTGTGATGGGTTTTTGGAAGAAGATCACAGAGGTAAGTGTGATTTTTTATCATGTCCTATTAAGGGTGCACATTGTCACCATGGTTTGTCATTGCTGATGCCTACCTTGGTCACCTGGCTGGTTGAGGTCACATTCATCAGGCTGCTTCTGTCAAAGGAAGTTCCTTCATATCCCTGGCCCCCTTTCTATACAAAACAAAAGTAGTTGCTTTGCTCAAGTCACACTTAGGGACTTGGGACTTTTGCTTCATTCTTTTCAGGACAGAGTATCTATAAGCAGCAGTTACTCAGAATCCTTCTGCACTGAAATTTCTTTCTTTGCCTCTATCACTTGTATCAGTATGAACTCTGGTATTTGTTTTGTGCATTAGATTAATTCAGCATTACATTGTTTTCTTGCTCAAGTTGTTTCAGCTTTTTATATTGGATTATTGAATTATTTGTTTTCTCATTGTTGAAGAGTTCCTTCTATAGTTTTGATAGAAATCATTTATCAGACCTGTTTTTTAACAGAGATTTTCTCCTAAGTCCATGGATGGTTTTCTTTCTTTATATCACAATATGTAGCAACTTTTATATAGCAACTTAGCAATTTCCCCCATCTGATCATGCATCTGATGTATTTAATAACTCACCAAACCTCTGTCTTCTCCTAGGAATTTTATAGTTTTGCGTTTTTACATTTTGGTCCATGAGAGAGTAATGTTTTGGGTAAAGTGTAAGGTCTGTGTCTCGATTCATACTTTGCATGTATTGAAAATACTTTGGATTCCTTTGCACCTTCGTGAAAACTCAGTCGAGTGACTTGTGTGGGTTGATCTCTGAGTTCTTGGTTCCGCTCCATTGGTCTTTTTGTTTTCTTTTGTCAGCACCGGGCTATGTGATGACTTAGTGTTGTACTAGATCTTCAGATCATCTGAGACCTTCCATTGTGCTGGTCTTCAGGATTATCTTGATCATCTATGAAGAAGCTTTTTTTCTTGTATACTAGTCTGTTTGGGCTGCCGTAACAAAATGCCATAGACTGGGTGGATCAAACAACAGAAATGTATTTTTTCACCAGTTTGGAGGCTGGGTCTAAGATCAGGGTGCCAGCACAATTGAGTGCCTTCTGCTTGGTGTGCACACCACGGGCTCTCCTCACTGTCCTCATCTGGCCATGAGAACAAGTTCCCCAAGTCTTCCCTTGTATGGACACTCATCTGATTGGATTGAAGCCCAGCTCTCTGGACCTAATTTAACCTTATTTGCTTCTACAAATGTCCAGTCTCTAAACATGGTCACTTGGAGGTCAGAGTGGTGATTTAATCAACAGAACCAGGGTGAGTGGGAGAATGAGGGAAAGCTGACCATCTTCAAACATAATTTTGTGAATGTAATGTCACTCAAATGGGAGTGAGCAAGGACATGGAAAAATTAGCAAAATGGAGAGAAACATTCTCTTGTGTCCTCCTGTTCTACTTTCTCTTCCGTCTCTCTGCCACTGGTCTCTTCTCACTGTTCCTGTAGCACAAACCTGTCTTTGGTGTTGGCTGGGGTCCATTGGGCTGTCTCCCTGCAGATGCTTGGCGCCATCATGGTTCGAGCCCACAGGGGCTGCCGAGCCACTGTGGGGAATTTGAATGTAGAAAAAAGAGAGAAACAGAAATATGCAGATCAGTCATTTATCACAAAGTGAGTACCTGAAAAATATCACCCAGGCTAGGAAAAAAAGAACACATCCAGCACCCCAGACACACCCCAATATCACTAGCTCTCTTTGCACCCAGAGGTGTTCATAGCTTGATGGTTTTTGAAATTACCTTTTCGTATCAAAATTTTTGCAGCTATACATATTACTAAATACTGGTTTTGCATGCTTTTGGAACTTCACATAGTAAATTATGCATTCTTTTGTCTGACTGCTTTTACTCAACATGATTTGACATTCATTCTTTTTATTGCATGTAGCTGTCATGAATTTATTTTCATAAAGTTTCCCCCCCCATAAAGTTCTATATTGCTTTATAGTGTGACTATCTGACAAGCTTTATCTGTCTTTTTATTGATAGGTATTTATGTAGTTTATAGTTTCTGGTGATTGTAATAGTGCTGCTACGAACTTTCTTACACGTGGCTCTCTGTGCTTATGCCTGAATTCTAGAGTGTATTTTGTTTAACTTTAGTAGAATACTAACAGGTTTTGAAAACCTTTGTATTGCCTGGTGTGAGGGTTCCCTTAGCTCCACATCCTCATCAAGACTTTGTGCTATCTTCTTAGAAGTCATTTTGGTGAGTGTGCTCTTGAAATCAGTGTCCTTGGGGGCAATCTCCATGTGTGTGCATGTATGCATGCATGTATGTGTGTGCACGTGTAGGTGTATGTGTGTGCATGTGTGTGTGTATATACAGCACCCCCACATTGACAGGTGGGTCTCAGACACGCTGTTCAAATTCAACTGAATCCTGACAATTTACCTGGAGATGGCACCCCATTCCCCAGGTTAATGACTCCATCTCCCCACCCTGTTCTCTACTTCAGTTACTGGTAGGAAGCTCAGCTTCTTCCCTGATGTTTGTAAGTGGGAGTCTCTCATCAGCACCTTCTCAGGCTTCACTGATTGCTTAGCACAGCTCACAGAACTTGGGGAACCCATTTACTCATTAGATCACCAATTTATTACAAAGGTTGTGAAGTAACTGTCAAATGAAGAGAAGCGTAGGCTGAAGTACTCGATAAAGGAGCTTCTGTCCTCCTGGCCTCAAAAACATGCATCCCCAGGCCTTCATATCACATCATGTCATAACATGGCACACTACTTCTCTGTGCCGGAAATATTCCTCTGAATCATGTAACAGAAATAAGCCAGAAAGATAAATACTGAATGATCTCACCTATATGTGGGATACAGGTGAAAACAAGCCAAAGGACAAGAAAAGTTTAACACTTTCAACTGAAGCATAGAGCAAGGGGCGGGGTAAAATTGGGGGAAGGATAGGCACAAGAGATTAAGAGGGTTCATGGGTGATAAGGTAGTAGGAGAACCTTGGGGTAGACAATGATGTAAAAATATATATGTACAATCAATTTAAAAACATTAAAAAATAAAGATTTCTCTACCCACCCTGCCCCTAGACCCCCCACTCTGGGAATCTCCACTGAAGCCATATGCCCATCATGAGTCTTCTTTTTCCTAATATGGCTGACTTGATGGCGTATCCTTGATTTTTTCACCCATCAATTTGTCAAGATATTCAATATTAAATAGGGAGTTTGGAATAAGGAGCTTGAGGTGCTTTGATAATAGTATATCTGCAGCAGATCATGTGAATTCTACATAAGAGTTTGCAAGGAGAAAGTAAAATTAATGGAGAGGAAGAAACTCATGATTAAAGGAAGCTCATCAATGAAGCAAAGATGAGGAACTGAAATTGAGTCAAAACGGGCAGAAGCCTCTAACCAACAAGATGCAGGTCCACATTACCTGCACACATAGCAGTTGCCAAAGTCACAAAGCAATTTAAATAGGGTTTTATTAACAAGGGAAATTATCCAGGAAAACGAACAGTCCTTAATGCCACAAGTGGCCAGTTATCTGACCCCAGTCACCACTTTCAGTCCCAAAAGTCCCAAAGACACATGTCCAAGATGGTGCCCCTTTGCCCCTCTAAAACTGAGGCAGGCAATCTGCAAATTCCAGTCTTTCTCCAGTGTCTTCAGTATTCTCCAGTGTTCCATGCTGCTCCAAGGATCTTCAAATTTCTTTCCAATTGCTGATCCCATATCAGCTTTCCATATATGCCACCTTGCTGTGGTTCCATGTGCTTCCTTGTCAGACCCGCCTTTGGCGGTATCTGGTCAAATCCTCCAGGCCTGCCCTCAGCAGCCCCTGGTCAACCTCAGTCTGCTTTTCTGGCATGCGACTCCATGCCAGCTACATCTCTGCCGGCCACTGTGCTACCATGTGGCTCCTTGCCACCACCAATTCACTCTTCCAGGAGGCTTCCCCTGTCAGGCCACATGGACCTGGTCTATCAGTCCGCCATTCTCGTTTCTTCCTTCATTCCTCTCCTCACTCCTCCCTTTTTCTATGCCCTCTCTTCCAGCTCCCCATTTTCTCTCATGGGGGTCTTTCTCTCAGACTCTGCCCTCCAGGCTGTTTTGGTACCAATGTAATTTTTAACTGCATCACTATCCTGTAACAGAAGGAGACGTGGAGAGATGGTACCCACTGGGCCTGAGAGTCAATGTGGTTTCCAACAGTTGCCCGCCGTTTTCCCCACAGCATCAGTCTCTGTATCTTAGCTGCAATCTTACCTCTTCGTGGGTATCTGTTTGTGGTAACCTAAGTGCACAGGCTTCAGTTATCACACGCATCTCCTCAGTGCATCAGTCATGGTGCTGTGGGTTGTGGAATAAGAGCCTGCTCTGACGATCATGGGCAAAATAGGGGCATATGGAAAAGACAGGGAGCCCAGAATGGACAGGTCACTAGGGTCTCAGGTGTGGAGGACACATGGGTGGAGCAGCACCAGAGGACCGGGAGGCCTGAGGCCCCTCGACTGTCGTCTAGCAGGATCCATCTGGCCAGGAAAGTCCACACTTGCTGCAGGACACCGGGTGCCTGTGTGGAGGCTGCTGCCACCTTTGTGACTCAATTGTCTTCCTTTTTCATGGTTGTTTCCCTGGGGTGGAGGCTGCTGAGTAGTAGTAAAGGGCTGTCGTGGCTGCCAGAGTGTGTACCCTGCTTTCTCGACTACAGAAGGCAGGGGAGGGACAGATAGTTCCCCTCAGGTTTTCAAGTGGGAAGCAGGCCTCAGATGGGAAGTGAGATCACCCATGGTCAGGGCAGTGCTCCAGAAGGGGGAAGGGATGGGGGACAGCCTGTAGCAGCAAAAACTCTTGTCCCTTGCAGAACTGATATTGGGTCACAAGGGGCAGAAGGCACTAACCAACAAACCACAGGTCCGCTTGACCCACGCGGAGCACTTGCCACTCAAAATGCAGTTGAACAACAGGATTTATTAACAAGGGAGTTAAACAAGGAAAACAGGATCTCCTCAAAGCCATAAGTGGCCAGTCGTCTTACCCCAGCTACCATTCTCTGTCCCAAAGGTCCCAAAGACACATGTCCATGATGGCGCCCCTCTAAACCTGAGGCAGGCACTCTGCAAAGTTCCAGTGTTTCTCCATTGTCTTCTCTATGCTTCCTCACTCTCCAGTGTTCTGAGCTGCTCCGCTTCTCTAAAGTGCTTCAAACTTCAGGTGCTGATGCACAAATCAGCTTTCCAAATCCCTGGCCATCTCCAGGTACCAGCTTTCCATGTTACCTTGCTGTGGTGCCACACTCTCCACAGCAGCCACTATTCTGCCGGCCACCATGGCTCCTTGCCACCACCAGCTCACTCTTCCAGGGGGCTTCTGCACAGCCCAGTCACTTGAGCTACTCTTTACCTGTCTGCCATTTTCTTCTTTCCCCCCAAATCTATCTCCAGTCTCTGCTCCTTTCCTCTCTCCCTCCCTCCCTCTCTC
>PVHY01029234.1:0-14600 GCA_004024945.1 Uropsilus gracilis | reverse complement strand
CCCCAGCTAACACCACTGAACAGAAATTAGCTATCCTTGCTCCTTTCTGAGCAGAACAAATGACTATTGTTATTTTAAGTCTCTGGATTTTGAGGTGTGATAGATAACTGGAACTAGAACACAATTTTTAAAATAGTCTTTGACAGAACACGTTAATAGTAAATAATAACTAGCCTATTGCCCCCTGATATGTCACCCTATGTTACCTGTGTGCAGTAGGGCAGCGCAGTGAAGAAAAGCAGACTTTTGTCTCTAACTCCCAGAATTTGAGTACTGACAAGTCACCTAAGTCTCAATAAGCTTTTGTTTCTTCATCTGTAGAGACAATTACCTCCTAGGTTATGCGGATTGAAGATTATTTGGAAAGAAAATTGTTAAAAAGAAAGGAGGTGGTAGAGCAGAGAAAGGAAAGATATGTAAGACCAGGGAATCTTAACCAGAAAAGGAAAGCAGGAATGGTCAAACAGGAAATGAGAGAGAAGCCTGGAAGGAGGGATTGCTAGCACAACCTGAGAGTGGGCTCTAGATAAGGGGAAGAGCCAGCTAGTAATGACTTTCTTTAACTCTAGCTGCTCTAACCTTCCAGGAACTTCAACAGGGACAGAGAGGCTCAGCAACAGTGCAGTGTCCACAGGAGTATAATATAATCTCTCTTCTAAGTACAAGGGCTCTCAAACACCCACACGAGACTGAATAAAGACAATCCTTATTCAGATAGGCCCAACTACCCATCCCTCACACATGGAGTGTACCCTCACCATTCAAATATTATGACTTATTTGCTGACACCTGATATTCTTTTAAACAAGGGGAGGTGGTGGGTGACCCCCGCGGAGCACAATGATGTGATAGCGGTTCAAGTCCTGCTCGGGGCAATGTAGCAAGACCTAGTTCCAAAAAAATAGCTGGATGTGGTGGTACGCACCTGTAATCCTAGCTACCTGGGAAGCTGAGGCTGGGATTGCTTGAGTCTGTGGTACCTCAGGCAATGTGAGCAAGAACAAAGAGACCTAGTCTCAAAAAAGAAAATAAAATAGACGGGCACGGTGGCTCGTGCCTGTAAGCTTCAGCCTATGAAGCGGCCAGGGCTAGGGATCGCGGTTCGAGTCCCACCTGGGGCCCGTAGCGAGACCTAGCTCCAAAAAAAAAAAATAGCTGGGCATGGTGGCGCATGCCTGTAATCCCCGCTACCTAGGAAGCTGAGGCTGGGGATTGCTTGACTCAAGTCTGTGGTACCCCGGGCAACGAGAGTCTGCGGTTCCATGGGCAGAAATAGCGAGACCTAGTCTCCAAAAAAAAAAGAAAAGAAAATAGCCAGACACAGTGGCTCGTGCCTGTAAGCTTCAGCCTATGAAGCGGTCGGGGCATGGGATCACGGTTCAAGTTGCTCAGGGCAACACAGCGACACCTAGTCCCAAAAAATAGCTGGGCATTGTGGCACGCATCTGTAATCCCAGCTACCTGGGAAGCTGAGGCTGGAGATTGCTTGAGTCTGCCGGATGGGAACTACCCCGGGCAACACAGTGAGACTTAGTCTCAAAAAAAACAAGGAGAGAAAATATTTTCACTCCATACTCAAAGGAAAAATGGCAAAAATGCAAAGGTCTGGCTAAGATAATACTAAGCCTTAACTAATCTTCAGTTACTCACCCTGCCAACAGTAACTGAGTCAGACAAACATCTTTGGATGAGAAGAGGTGAAATATTGAAGTCTATTAAATGTCAGGCCACAGGCCAGACAGTAAGTAAACTTTAATCAATTTTTATAATTTCCAATGTCTTAATCAATAACCAGTCATTGGACAATTTAAAAAGTATGCCATCAGCCCTTCCTCTTGTTTACAAAGGAAGAATTTAAAAGCAGGAAAGCATCAAATCACTGTCATCAGGTGATATGGTCATAAAAACGGAAAAATTAAAAGAGCTAAGGACACAAGAGCAGAGAATGTATAGACTTTAACACTACCTAGAATCATGTTTCTTCTTTCATGAAAAGGACAAATAAGCAGCATTATAGACCAGCTGTTAAGATCAGACTCTGAAATGAAAATTCTGACTTTAAATTCTAGTTTTACTATTTACTAGTTATGTGATAGGGATAGTAATTTAACTGCCCTGTGCATCAATATTCTCACCCCTAAAATGGGTACCTATACCTATTTCACTGGGATAAGAACTAAATGAGTTAATAGCAGTTAATGTTTAGCACAGTATCCGAACATAGTACACAGTAAATGTAATTTAAATATTAATTGCTATTATGAGTACTATAACCATTATTCTTACTATAGCCTGAAATATCTGGCCTGACTCTATCCATCAGGAAGCCCCATGAAGCTTGGCATGGTGGCTCATGTCTGTAAGCTTCAACCTATAAAGAGGCTGGGACTAGGGATCATGGTTCGAGTCCCACTTGGGGCAACACAGCAAGACCTAGTCCCAAAAAAAAAAGCTGGGTGTGGTGGCATGCACCTGTTATCCCAGCTACCTGGGAAGCTGAGGCTGGGGATTGCTTGAATCTGTGGTATCCCGGGCAACGTGAGCCTGCAGTTCCACAGGCAAAAAATAGCGAGACCTAGTCTCTCAAAAAAAAAAAAAGGAAGCCCCATGAGTACACAGAAGTACCTGGTTTTCAGGAGACTCAATAAGGGTAGCACATCTATAAATGGGGACACAAGCATAGGAGTATGCTAGCATAGAAAACTTATGGTTTACTCAGGGAATAATTAAATAGACCAGATATTGGACTTCTTATGTCTCTATCTCTGTTAGTGTTTGTGTGGTTATCAAGTCATTCTTCATAACATAAGGGATAAGAGGAGATATCACAAATGAAACAAAGCATAAACATGTGCCTTCTGATAGCTTCTGGAAGTTGAAACGACTTGGGTGGTGGTGAACATGGCAACATTAGTTTATATAATGTTCTCAGACACTCTCTATGTCATGTACAATGAGGGAGTAAGAACAAGAGAAACTTGAAAAAACTTTCACCTTAAAATCCCATAATCTCAAAATTTAAAACTTAAGAGGTTGCTATACTAAAGTATAGTGAGTCTAAGGCAACTTTTACTTTTCTAAATCAAAACTGATGTCTGGTTTCTAGGAAAAGTTATTTAGAAATATGACCATAGAGTACATCTCGAAGAACATGAAAATAAAGAAGGAAATTTTTCTAATACAAGAAATAGATCTTAAAAACCAGAAAATTAAGTGGTTATAGGATAGGCTTGATTTTGGTTTGAGAGTAAAAGAGAGAGACATTGCATTGTTTCTCACAGAGACTTGCTCTTAATGATTCACAAAAGAAAAAAAAAAATCATTGGCCTCTGAATTTTTAAGACTAATTTGGGCAATGTGAGCCTGCAGTGCCACAGGCAAAAATGGCAAGACCTAGTCTCAAAAAAAAAAACAAAAAAACAAAAACTGACTTGTGAGAGGTATTGTTTCCCTCTACTCACCACGAAGACACCTAATAAAGAGTACCTACTATGTGTGAGGTATAAGCAAGGCATTTTATATACATCATCTCAGTAAATTTTCACAACAGCCCTATGAATACACACAAAAAAACTGAAGCAAAGATAGATAATGTCTACAGAGTAAAACTTCTCTCCATGATGGAATAAATTCAGGAATATTTTAACTCAAAACTCATGTAGCTCTACACACTACACAGCACTGCCTAGGGTATGACAGACAGACATTTTAGCATCTACTTGCCTGAATGTTAATGTTTGCCCACAGAAATACGTCGGAGCGCTGGAGTAGAGAACTCCTGATGATTCAGAATCGTTCCGGAGTGCGATATTTCTTCGACTGCTCAGACTGTACCCTTCAAAGCCTGCTGTCCATTCTTTTTTAAAAAAGCAAAGATATTGAAAATTATGTAGAATCTTCTGAGGAGTATCTCTAATACAGGCACATTAAATAAAACTTGAAAGTAGAAGTGCCTACTCTTATGGGCGAGTTTAATAACAGTGACCATGACTAAGCCTACAAATCCACAAAAATGAACTCCATTCTTACACAATTTTGGCATAAAAATCAAATAAGTGATATCTCATATCTAATACAATCATAGTTAAAGCATAATTGTTAGAGCTTGTTCCAACCAGGTTAAGAATTAACAAATGAGACTAAGTCTTTTAAAATAGTAATACAAAAGAGATCAATATCAAATAGCATGAGTTTTAAGAAAACTTAAAGCCCCTAAATATTTATATGATATTTATAGAAGGATTAGAAAAGCAGTATGTAATACAGTATTTAAAATATTTGTGGGCCGGGCACGGTGGCTCGTGCTTGTAAGCTTCAGCCTATGAAGCGGCCGGGGCTAGGGATCGTGGTTCGAGTCCCACCTGGGGCCTGTAGCGAGACCTAGTTCCAAAAAAATTGCTGGGCGTGGTGGTGCGCGCCTGTAATCCCAGCTACCTGGGAAGCTGAGGCTGGGGATTGCTTGAGTCTGTGGTACCCCGGGCAACGAGAGCCTGCGGTTCCACGGGCAAAAATAGCAAGACCTAGTCTCAAAAAAAAATAAATAAATAAAAATAAAAATAAAATAAAATAAAATATTTGCTTTTAAGGGATGTTAATACTCTTGTCCGGCACTATTTTTGGAATCTGGAGATAAGAACCGATAAAAATGGTTCAAATTCACATGAACTAACTTGACCAGGAAGTAAAAGGCACATACCATGCAATTCTCATCAGTTCAGGGTTCACCCTTTGAAAAAAAGTCAGTGTACTGCCTTTAGCCAGAATACAAGTGTTCCTGTACACAGTTAACATTCAGGGATAAGGAGGAAAGGGCATACCATGAGGCACTAATGTGGAATGACCTATTTGGGGGATGCTCCAGGGACTCCACTCCTGCCGGCCATCTCCTCGGGCACAAACTCTGAACTGATAATCAACATTAGGGTCTATGTGCAATACTATGAATTCAGTTTCAGATCCAACATACACATCTTCAAAATGATGGGCAGTACATTTACGGAACTGGAGCCTGTAATCTTGGGCTGTGAAGTCATCATCCACCTAAGGAGAAAGACTTTGTATTAGGTGAAATGTAAAGAATAAATTCTCTCTGCCTCACTGCTTAAGAACATCCAGTGGGGACATTTTAGGCCAAGATACAAGCCCACTTGCTAAATGTGTGATTCTCAGGAAGACAATAATAAATATGATATCATTGCTTTCTTGACCAACAGACTTTATACTTCTCAGTCTGATACTTCCTTTGAAGAAATGGCATGCTAAAAAAAAAAAAGAAATGGCATTTTTTTAAACACAGAATAACAAAGAATACCAAAACTCACAACTATGAATCCCACAACTACATCATTTATATAATCAAGGAAATTAATATCCAGAATATATAAAGGATTCTTAATAGAAGACAAGCCACCTAGTATGAAAATGGGGGGGAAAAATCACACACACACACACACAAATAAGCATTCTAAGAGTAAGAAATGACCAGCAAAAATATAATAGAAAATTTTCTGCAAATCTATAATGTGGAAAATGTAACCTAAAACCACAGTAAGATGCCATATTGGCAAGAACATAAAGTCTGACAAAGAGATATATTGCTCAGGATACAAAGTAACATGAATTCATATCTGCTGGTGGAGAGATAATCTGGTACAGTTACCTTGGTATTTCCTCATAATTTCACAACTAGGTATAAAAGAAATAAATTTTACATGATAAGGAGAAATGAGTAATAACATTTATTGAAAAAAAAAAAACACAAAAATAACCTGTGAACAATTACAGGTGAACAAAGGAATAAAAAATGGAATAAGAATCTTTGTTTTGAACCAACAAAAGTATTTCTTCTTTCTTTTATACCAAGGCTTTATTTTTAAACATTTCACTTATTAAAATAGTTTCTATGGCCGGGCACAGTGGCTCATGCTTGTAAGCTTCAGCCTATGAAGCGGCTGGGGCTAGGGATCGCGGTTCGAGTCCTGCCTGGGGCCCATAACGAGACCTAGTTCCAAAAAATAGCTGGGCATGATGGCGTGTGCCTGTCATCCCAGCTACCTGGGAAGCTGAGGCTGGGGATGGCTTGAGTCCGTGGTACCCTGAGCAACGAGAGCCTGCGGTTCCAAGGGCAAAAATAGTGAGACCTAGTCTCCAAAAAAAAAAAAGTTTCTAAAAGCTGAGCACCCACCTCTGAATGATGTATTTGCCAACAACGGCCAAGATAGTCTGACTCACGCGGACATGTTTCTTTCTAAAATATGGTAACTCATACACTATATGATGCAACACACAAAGTTCTTGGCAATACTCAGCATGTGAAGAAAGGAGTTCAGTATTGAACAGAAAAATCTCAGACACCCAACACTCACAATCATCTTTTGACTTTTCTAATAAAAATGGAAAGATCTTCAACTCAAGAGCTAGGTTTAGGCCAGGCATGGTGGTGCATGCCTGTAAGCGGCAGCCTAGGAAGTCATGGCTGTGGCCAGGGATCACGGTTCGAGTCCCTCCAGGGGCACGTAGCAAGACCTAGTCCCAAAAAATAGCTGGGCATGGTGGTACGTGCCTGTAATCCCAGCTACCTGGGAAGCTAAGGCTGGAGATTGTTTGAGTCTGTGGTACCCCGGGTAACGTGAGCCTGCAGTTCCATGGGCAAAAACAGCGAGACCTAGTCTCAAAAAAAAAGAGCTAGGTCTGGAAAATATATGGGAATATGAAGGGAGACACTATTGTCATACAGAGATTTAAAAAGTATTCCAGGACTGTTCAACTCAAGCTGAAGGAGCTACTTGACATTATTTTAATTGTAAGGCAAAAGGAAGTTTTTGTTAATAAAGAGAAGAAATTACTCAAAGACAATTTAAAAAGTTAAAGGCCGCTAAATCTCAGATGAGTTCAGGCACGTTCAGGGTGGTATGGCCGTAGACTGGCCACTAAATCTCAAATCCTTCAAGTTGAAGCCACTTCAATAATTCTGAATTACATACCTTACACCATCGTACGATGATGCCTCCAGGTTTCTCTATTAATTCTTCTATCTGTACTGGTGGGCGAGATGCTACTGTTCCATGCTTAAAAATGTGGTCTTTCACTATGTTAAGAATTGAATCATCCAACTGAGCAGATAAACAAGGCACATCAACCAGTAAAGGCACTTCTGGTAAGCTAAGGAAACAAAGCTCAGTGTTTATGAGGGTTTTTGCCAAGTTAAAAATACAAGGACTAGAAATATAAATATATATAAATATATATATTATTTATATTTAATTTTTTATTGTGTGACACATAATAAAGATGCTGAAGCCTCCAGTAAGTAATGCTAATGGTTGTGGGGGTTTTGCAAGATGATACAAAAAGATTGTCTTTCCAAATGAATAAGATAGAAAATTGGTAGGATCAAGGTTGCAAAGTTATGCCAAAAGACCTAATATACTGAGGTATGATTAAATTTCAATGATATATCAGCTCAGAATATTTTAAAAAGTTAACATTTCTTTCACACACATTGTTAGAATTGAAAAAAGTCTATAGTAACTCTATACTAAAGATTACTACAAACAACTACTTTTTATAGTAATACTAGTAGTGGCCAGTGAGAACTTGAAAGAGATATTCTCTATTTTCCTTAATTGGAATCTTTAATAGGGAAAAAAGTAGACAGTTCAAGTCCTTGAATATCCAAAAGGCACTTAGTCTTTTACCTGTCCAACTGGATATGAGATGCCTTTTTGGTAAAGCTCCACAGTTTTTCATTTTGTTCTTCGACACCACCAAGGATGGCGATCTCACCTACAACCAGGAAGAAGAGAACCAGAGTATAGTGAAAGTTGGTCACTTTGTAAAGCAAAGTGACACAACCCACAGCTCAGATGGTGCCTGATTTTCTTACAAACGTTTCTTGAGTGATACTAAGAATTCTCAAAAAGCAGAAGCAGAAAGTGACTCAAACATTAAGATCAGGAAGAAAAGGGTATATAACAGCAACAATTTACCAGAGATGAAGGATTCTGCTCTATGAAAGGAAATCATTTGTCAACCAACCTTATATAAAGCAGGGGTTCAGAGACTTTTTCCATGTCCTGGACAGAAACTTTATCAACTCTGAAGAGTCAATAAAAGTACTACCCTGACTGGAATAACAAGGCACAGTCTTATAAAGCCAAAAGATACATCTATATTTTCCTAAAAGAATAGAATATATTAGATTAAAAATCACTCAACAGAACAATGCAAAGGAAATGCTATACAAAAGCATGAAAAAATACAACATAACACAACAACTTCTAATCCCTTCCACAGCCCTGAAGAGCACTACTAAGAGTTTTCATCTGTAAGTGCCCTAAAATTACTTGGTGTTTTGAAATCACATGACTGTCTCCTTCATCAAAAGGAATACAGACCTATTGAGCATTGCATCAAAATTCCATAAATAAATTTTTTTCCCTTGAGAGGGGGAGGGAAGAAGAGTATGAGATTTAAAACATTTCTTAAATATAAAAGAATTCAAACATCAGATGCTGTCACAAACATGCATATGCCTCAAAGGATTTATTTTCTAAAATTAAAACATTCCTCAGTCCTTAGAACGATGAGTGTACACTCCTGACCTATGCTGAACAGCTTCTGGGTTTGTTTCCAAATACAAAGTCTCCAGGGAAAGACAATCTGTGGTCCTGCTAAAAAGTATTTTCTCAAAGGCTCTGTTATGGTCAGGGACAAATAAACACTTTCCATCAAAGATAAGACAAAAATGTAATTAGCAAGTAAAGACAACACTGGTGCCAAATTCTAAGTGGAACTAAAAAGGGGTGAGTGACAGGCTTGCGAATCATGCACACTTTCCATCCAATGCCACTCACAGCACTCAACCTGCAGAATAGATGATATGCAGCCTCCTTTCCTGGCTTTTTATCCCCAACTGCCCTTTATTTATAAAGTTTTATTGAAGAATGTTTATAATATTATACAGGTTTATAATATAAATATTATAAAGTTTATAATATTATACAGGTTTTTGGTGTACATCATTATAAACTAACAACTGCATATGCTACATTTAGTTTACCACTAAAAGTATAATTCCACTCTTCACCATCTTCACCAAATCGATTAACTCACCACCCTTCTTCTTTCCCTTTTGGTGAGCAGTAACAGCAACTACCTTTTACATGCTGGGGTCCCTGGGAGTGCTACCCTCTGCTGTGTTTTCATGATGGAAAATCTCTAAATAATTTCACTTCTTCCCATGGAGTCACTATCACTGATGGCCATATTGGCATCACCAGGTATGATCTCCCTCCTAAGCTTCCTATGCACATTACTTACTGCATCCTGGCAACACAAGTTCCTCAAACTCAACATGCCCCAAAGTGAATGTCTAACTACCCACTAAAGTCACCTTTTTGTCTATATAAGCAAAGGGCACAATTTAGTCATGCAGAATCAGACTAGTTTTGCTCATCCTAAATCCTTCCCTTTATTCTCCATCCTACAGCCAGGTAATCATCAATAATCAACATGTACTGATAGAATCATCAGTCTATGTAAAAAAAAAAGTCTCTTTTACCTCTAGTCTTACAATATCTCATACAATCGCCAAACTGTAGGCAAATTGTGTGACTCTGTTACCTAAAATAGGTGAACAGATCCCTGGTATGCCATTCATGTCCCTCATGATGTTACTTCTGCTCCCAATCATGCTGTTACTTCTTTTTTGTTCCTGACTCCTTGATGAATTTCTTCAAGCCTCTAAGGATCAACTTCTACAGAAAGCTATCATATATTCTTCCAGACAGAGTTAAGCACTTCTCTTTCTATGTTCCCACAAAGCCTTAGATTGCTCTCTGCATGTATACCTCACTCATAGGGCTGTGAACCCCAAAAGGCAGAACTGTTATCTTTTTTTAATGGACTTGACAAAGACTAGTATGAAGGAAGGGAGGTAGATGTGAAGGAAGAGAACAAAACAAGATCTGAAAAAGTTTCAACCAAAATAATGTTAAAAATAAGAAGTTAGTGCTCGTTTTGGCAGCACATATAATTGGAAGGATACAGAGATTAGCATGACCCCTGCACAAGGATGACATGCAAATTAGTGAAGCATTCCATATTGTTAAGGACACCTATACTTGCATGTTTATTGCAGCACTATCTACAATAGCCAAGATATGGAAAACAACTCAAATGCCCCAAAATAGATCAATGGGTGAAAAAGATGTGGAATATTTACACAATGAAATATTATGTATCAATCAAAGAAGACAAAGTTATGTCATTTGCAGCAACATGGATGGAGCTAGAAGGAATCATGTTAGCAGTAATAAGCCAGCAAGAAAAAAGAATAATATGGGATGGTCTCACTTATTTGAAGGATATAGGAAAAACAAACAAATGTTTAAGAAAAATTGAAAACTGCCAAAAGAATTAAAGTATAGAAGAAGAGAGGGGAAAGAGAGAGAGAACGGGGGCAGGAGACAGCACAAAAGACTAAGATGGCGATGGTGGTAAGGTGATGAGAGAGCATCGGGGTAGACAATGATGCTATATATGTGTGTGTGTGTGTGTGTGTGTGTATGTGTATAGATATATAAGCACAAACAATAAAAAGTAAATAAAAACTAAGAATTTAAGTACAAGTTCACAAAGTAAGCAACATGTTTCTTACCCTTCTAAAAAGAACAATGAAATTAAGTTCCTATCAACTATGGG
This sequence comes from Uropsilus gracilis, assembly GCA_004024945.1. Taxonomy (NCBI): domain Eukaryota; kingdom Metazoa; phylum Chordata; class Mammalia; order Eulipotyphla; family Talpidae; genus Uropsilus; species Uropsilus gracilis. Next base: position 3,896 of record PVHY01029234.1, on the reverse strand, counting down.
CCGGGCACGGTGGCTCATGCCTGTAAATTCCAGCCTATGAAGCAGCCGGGGCTAGGGATCGCGGTTCGAGTCCCACCTGGGGCCCGTAGTGAGACCTAGTTCCAAAAAATAGCTGGGCGTGGTGGCACACGCCTGTAAGCCCAGCTACCTGGGAAGCTGAGGCTGGGGATGGCTTGAGTCTGTGGTACCCTGGGCAACGAGAGCCTGCGGTTCCACAGGCAAAAATAGTGAGACCTAGTCTCAAAAAAAAAAAGTTCTATCAACTATGAATACTCTGAAAAATATCTGAATAGACTCAGTGTATGAGATACTACCACAGAACCATTTGAGAAAAAAAGTTCACTCCTTCCTGTTTGTGAACGATTATAATTAACACTTAATTGAATTTACCCTAGGATGCCTCACTGTATCTCACCGCACATTACAAACTGTCCCATGGTAGAAATATTCTAAGCACCCCATATTCTAAGTACCCCAGGAGCCTGCTGGTATCCTGAGAAGTCAGCAGAATGAGCCACATTTAGTTGGTTCCCTGGATTCCCACCTTCTTGGACTAAGTCCTCTGCAGTGTTAACTCCATGCTCGATGAGCTTCTGGCAGTCATCTAGGGGCTTAATGGTCTCCTGTTCAATGCTGTCCACCTCTTGCAAAAGGGTCACCAATCGCTCATCCAGGAGCTTCCCCAGGGTCCCCTTTAAATCATTAAAATGCTGCTTGAGGACATCTCTTGTCTGTGATGCACTCTCTTTGATCTGAAAAGAACAAAACAGTGGAGGACTATGGGTGACTTCATGGTGTATGTGGTATAGCAACATGCATCTGAAAAGTATCAAATAGATAAACAGCATTAATAACCAATGCTATGTCAATGTATACAAATAAAAAAATACAGCAGCAAAAAAAAAAGAGAACAAAACAGATTAGTCATTAAAAAAAATCTTAGGAAAGGCCAATTAATAGGCATTACCCAAAATAATGTCAAGATATCACTGGGCATGGTGGTGCATGCCTGTAAGCTTCAGCCTATGAAGCAGCTGGGGCTAGGGATTGCGGTTCGAGTCCTGCTCGGGGTAACACAGCAAGACCTAGTCCCAAAAAATAGCTTGGCATGATGGTGCACGCCTGTAATCCCAGCTAACTGGGAAGCTGAGTCTGGGGACTGCTTGAGCCTGCGGTTCCATGGGCAAAAATAGCGAGACCTAGTCTCAAAAATAATAATAATAATAATAATAATAATGTCAAGATACCACATAGCTATTATTTTTTTCTTCAATGATTAAGCAAATGAGATTTAATTGCACAAACTTGAAGACCTGCATAAAACTGGCCTTCACATGAGAAAGTATGGGCACAAACTCTGGTCCTATCATTCACAAACTTTGTCCATTTGGTCATTGTAAGCAGTCATAGCATAATGATGCTTACCTTGCAGAGTAGCTGTGAGAATTAAGTTAAAAGTCTATGTAGTCCACTTGATAAAATAACTGGCACATTACTATTCTCAATAAATAAATGGATGTGGAGAAAAAGGAACACTCTTACACTGCTGGTGGGAATGTAAACTGGTCCAACCACTATGGAAAACTGTGTGGAGGACCTTCAAATTAATGAAAATGGAACTACCATTTGACCCAGCAATTTCTCTTCTTGGGAATCTACCCAAAAGAGACCTCAATGTGGGTACAAAGGGATGCCTGTGCTCGGATGTTTATTGCAGCACTATTTGTAATTGCAAGGACTTGGAAGCAACCTAAATGCCCCAAAACAGATGACTAGACGAAAAAAATGTGGTATACATACACAATGGAATACTACTCGTCAACTGAAAATGACAAATTTGATGATTTTATGATAACATGGATGTACTTAGAAGAAATTGTATTAGCAGAAACAAGTCAAAAAGAAAAAGACAGAAACCAAAGGTTTCACTAATATATGGGGCAAAGGAAAAAAATAAACAAAAGCCATGAGAAAAAAATCAAAAACAAGCTAGACACCAAACTGAACCACACAACTTGGGGCAGGGAGGGAAAGGGTGGAATGGTGGGGAGGGTACGGGGGGAATGAACCCCTGGGATTACAAAGATGTGAAATTTATATATAAATAAAATTTTTAATATATAAATAAATAAATGCTGGAAATTATTATTACCCACCAAACGTAGGTGCTGGCAACAGTGTGCTTCCATACATTTTCTTTTAAATAGGAGGGGATTCAAATTTTTTTTTGAAATGAAGGGAAGAAATGGTAGATCAGAAAGTCATAAAAACAGTCACTTCATGGATAAAACATCCTCATTATGATAAAAGAAAACTAAAAATTTATTTAAAATCTAAAGAAACTCACAGGAGACAGACCATTCATGTAAGACACCTTTGGGGTAATGATTTCATTCTTTTGATATTTTTGACTTAATCCTTTTTGAGCTACAGTCTTCTTTGTAAATATCAAGGCTAGGTTTATAGCCCTTTTCCCCAGAAAGACGAATAACCTATTCCCCAATTACTCAATTTCAGATGTTATAAGTTCCTTCAGATCTCGAGCATGGCTTGTCTCAAGCAATAATTCTGAAAATCAGTTTGCAGAAAAATCACACAGGCTGTTCTGCTGTAATTCAGAATGCAGAGCTCCACTCCAAATCCACTGAACTAAAAGCCTGGCATAGTGTATGGGTTGGATGAGCCTATGCATGGAAGTCTCATTTTCTATAAGCACACCTGTGATTCTATAAACCACACTGTGAGAAACACTGTCCTTAGTGCACAGGTCCAGGACTATGAACCAATGTTTCAGGAGGTATGACAGGAAATCTCCGTATCTTACACATATTTTGAAAATAAACCAGTTTTTTAAATTTTTTGTTTGTTTGTTTGTTTGTTTGTTTGAGACTAGGTCTCGCTATTTTTGCCCATGGACCCCCAGGCTCTCGTTTCCTGGGGTACCACAGACTCAAGCAATCCCCAGCCTCAGCTTCCCAGGTAGCTGGGATTACAGGCGCGCGCCACCATGCCCAGCTATTTTTTTGGAACTAGGTCTCGCTACAGGCCCCAGGTGAGACTCGAACCGCGATCCCTAGCCCCGGCCGCTTCATAGGCCGAAGCTTACAGGCACGAGCCACTGTGCCCAGCCTGAAAATAAACCAGTTATTAAAAAGGAAAAGAAACCACATCTGTTTTAAAGACTATCAATAACATACAATTCACTTTCTCTCCTGTAAATAGGAAAAGTTTAACTATAAGCCAAACGTAGTTGAATTAAAGCAAACACACTTCACTTCATAGATAATATCATATGATTATCATATCAGTGTACTATAACATATTGTAACAACTAACCTTTGTTACATTTACTTAATCCATCTGCTATTCTTATCTTAGAAAGAGCATTTAAGGTCCCAAAAAAAATCCACTAAGAAAGACCACCTCAAAATATGGACAAAGCACAACCTTTCAACAGTTATAGAGAAATTCTTGAATTTTTCTGTTTATTATGTAATACCAGATTTTAAAAGCAGAAAACAAAATTGTTTTCCAGAAACGTTCACAAATGGATAAAAACAAAAGATATTCATTCCCAAGGAAGACAAAGAAACACAGAAAAAGAAATCAAACAGTCTTATAGATTGGGATGAGCACATCATGGAAACACTTTTCTTCCTCTTTTTTTTTTTTTTTAATTTTATTTAGAGACTAGGTCTCACTATGTTGCCTGGAGTAATCACAAACCCACAGACTCAAGTGATCCCAAGTATCAGCCTCCCAAGTAGCTGGGATTACAGGCCTATACCTCCATGCCCCGGCCTCTCCTTTTGGTAGTAACAGAAGTTACAATAATATGTGTGCAGTAAGTAAAAGAATTCTTTGAGCCCGGCACGGTGGCTCGTGCTTGTAAGCTT
>PVHY01029233.1:0-14484 GCA_004024945.1 Uropsilus gracilis | reverse complement strand
GGGGGAGATAGGGGATGAGGGGAGGAGGGAAGGAGGGAAGTTTGCTAGATGGGTTAGATGGAGGAAGGAAAGTGGGTGGATGGATGCACAGGCACAGAGGTAATAGAGGATATAGTGAGTTCAGAGGTATGGCTAGATAGGTCTTTGGGAAAATCAAATATTATATAAGAGCTTAGACCACCCAAAGTGGTAAATAACTGTTGGAGGAATAAGTAGGGAGTGACATGGCCAGGCCTGCATGATGGGAGGTCACTCTGGCTTCTGTGTGTGCCATGTACGGGCACAGGTGAGAGTGGAGATGGGATGCCCAGGCAGGAGGCTGCTACACCCTTCAGAGATGGAAAGCTAAAGCTCCTGATCAACTCTGAACGTGATCCCAGACCAGTGAACAGATACAAGAGATGCCAGCTGGACAACCTCAACAGGATTTGGTGAACTGGCTAGATTTATAAAGTAGAGAAATACTGGGATCGTTCCAGGTATCTGGAATGATAGAATGACTGACCAAGACAGCAGCACAGGTGAAGAGAAAGCTTAGGAGGGAAGAACAACCTGTTCATTTGATTAATGGTAAAATCTGAGCACAAAGGCTCAACATCTTTGAGGGAATCAAAGCCACGTGGGGAGAAGAGGCAACATCTCCGCATGAGTTGGCGGGGACACATGAGCCCCCCATTTGCTCTCCCTGATACATCTTCCACCTCGAGATCCATCGTTTTTAAGCGGGCCAACATTTTAAACGCTGGCCTTTCAAATGTGGCCTTACCAAAAATATGGTGGACGTTTTCCTTTATCCTTATCCTTTGATCTAATTTTTAATGGCCGTTTCAACTCAGGAATATTCAACAAATTACTGAGCGCATCCTCTACTGCTGGGCACTTTGGTTACTCTGACTGCTCACGACCACATAGGCTAGTGATTTGTGACTCCAGGAGGACGGATCTTCTTTGGAAGGGGTCCTCAGAGCTCCCAGAGCTCCAAGGGAGAAGGAAGAGGCATGGTAAATGCAGAAAGCCCGAAGCTCAGAGACTATGCCTGGGGACAATACGTGGGGAGGGCAGAGGGGATATTGGGACCACATGCCCTCTGGGGTGAGAGGAAAGATGGAGAACTGGAGTGACTCTTAAAGTCATCTCTGTCTGTACCTGAAACTCTGCAAGTCCCACGGAACCTCTCCAGGAGGGGGCTCGATAAAGCACTCTTTCAAAAGCCACTTGTTTGGTTAGAGCCATGTGCTTCTTTCTCATGGCAAGTCAGCTAGACTAGTCCAAGCAAACCACCTACATACAAGGTTTATTTTTCATGCCTGCAAAATGCTCCAATGTCCCCTGTAGACCTGCTGGTGACTCTGCTCCATAGAGTCCCTCAGGGACCCAGGTGTTCATTGACCACCTGGAACATTCCACCTCTTCAAGTCATATGGCCCAGGGAAAGATTGGGGGAGCCCCTGGAACCATCATGGAACACAGGTCTCAAGTTCCCTCAGCCAATAGAAGGAAACAGTTTGAGGAAAAGGAAAGTCATTTAATTTTTCAACAAAGTAAGATGGTGGCAGACTCATGTCTGAAAGACCACGGCCTGCTCTCTGGCCAAGGGCAGGGGTGTTCATTATCCAGAGGGATAATTCATTATCCACAAGGGACTAAAAACAAAAGAGGTGAGTAAGGATCAGCATGTCCTTGAGGTGGATGCATCCGGAGGCACAGCCTGTGTTGTTAAGCCCTGGGGTCCGTCAACTTTCAACGTTCCTTCTCTGGTCATTTGTGAGAAGATAAGGTGATGGTCAGACACAGGTTAAGTCTAGCGGGTAGGGGACATTCATCTGATGGGCAGAAGGGGTATGACCTTTTGACACAGTATCAGAATGTTCCCCACCCCGAGAGTCACATGACCATACCAAACTGCAAGGGTGGGGGGATGAGGGTGGCAGGTAGAAAGACAGATGGACCTTAGGTGAACTGACCACCCCTGTGACATCATCACCCAAAATAAGATTTGTCGGTGACTACTGTATGGGGCAAAAGATTAGAAACAGCCTAGAAGTCCTCCGTGGGAACAGACTCAATCATTGCGCCCACCAATAGAAAGGATTTTAATCAGAAATTGGAGAAAGCAGTTAGGTATCAATATTAAATAACCCCCAAATATACAACCCAGTGAAGAAGTCAGAGCACAGATGAGGATGTACCGAGTTCTGGTTTAGGAAGAAGGGGATGGATACAGCTAATCATAGATTCGTAAAACGTGACTGTGAGGGAGCGGGTGGCTTGGGCTGTCTTTAAGTCGAAAAGACTGGGAAACAGGAGGCTATGACAATCTTGACGGCCACCTTTTTCTGCCATTTGAATGTTGAAATAATACAACGGTGTGACCTTGTAAATACATTGTAAATGTCTGGAGTTCCTCCTCCCCGCCCCCACTGGTCCAGCTGGCAAGGGGCAAAGTGATCTACAGAGATTGAAATGAGAGCAGGCTCCAGCCTGTAGCCTGCACGAATCTTCTGCTGGAGAGTGAAGCTTTCAGCTCCCACGAATGACCTAGGAGCCACATAAATATTCAATGAGGGGGAATCTAGTCTTTGCACCCCGCCCCATGTACTCTCCGAAGGAAGAGAGTAAACCCTGCCCACTTTCCTCCATCGTCAGTGTAGCTTGAGGTTAGCACGGGAATTGTCCCCCCCCCACACTGATAGTACATTTTTAATATCAGTGGCGCTTTAAATGTCACCATTCCTACCCCCCTGCCACACTGTTCCTCCCTATAGAAACCAAATCCATCCAAGCTTCCGTTTCTTGGAACAGATCTGGCAAAACAGCGTGTCAGGCTGCTTCCTGGGTTCAGCTTCTCACCTTGGTTATCTTGTTCTATTATTTGCAGTTAGCAACCTATTCCCAAAGCCCCTAAATTATTTCACAGAAGCCTTCATTACCGTTGACTCAGAGCCGACACACTCATGTAGGCATTTACACACACACACACACACACACACACACACACTGCGTGTGGCTCAGCACTGCTGAGATGCTCAGGGCCACCTCTCCGGGTCTGTGCAAAGCTGCCACATCTGTAGCTGACACAGCCCCTGGGAGGTGACGGCGCTCCTGGCGTGCTTCTTCTGCTGGGTGCTCAGCCTCAGGGAGGTGCTTCCAGCTGGAGGCCCAGGGGAGTCTCGGGCAGGATGGAGATAACTGAACATCAGCCCCTAGATGGGGCTTTCAGGGACACAGACCCCACTGGAGGTGCCCCCACCTCCTAGCTCCTCAGCTGGCACCTGGGGGCACCCCAACTTGTGTACTTCCAAGCCCAGGCCTCCCCTCACCCACCACCCACTCTCCTTCCTCCCACAGGAGGGCATCTCCCCTGGAACTGAAGGGGGGCAGCCCCAGTGGGCTGGAGCCCTGGCCACCCACGTCCACCGGGCAGGCCTCCTCCGAGAAGGTTCGCCCCAAGCAGGCAGGAAGGCGGCTCCAGAAACTGGTGTCTTTCCGGAGGCTGCCAAGCTCGGGCCTGGCAGGGGTGACATTCCAACCGAGAGTAGACTCCGGTCCACCTAATTAATTCCGAGTGTTTGGGGAAATCAGAGAAAATTTGCTGAAGACAAATCCCAGGCCTCCAGTTGGACAACGGCTCCCCTGCTCATCCCCCTCCCGTCTTGTTCTTATGCAAATGTGTCCCCAGCCGCCTGTCTCCTCCTGTCCTGGATGGGGGGTGCCCTCACCTCCCTGCCAGCTCCAAGCCCAGCCCGGGGGAGGCTGCCATCCCTCCCCTGGCAACAAGTGAGAGGATGCGCTCCCACCACGTGCAGCGGCAGAGCCCCTCGGCCTGGAGGCTGAGACCCTGGACCCTGATGGGGAGGCCCCGCAGGATCTGGGCAACCTCCGGAGCCCCGGGAAGCACTTGCAAATGCTGGCCAGAATGATGGGCAACCGCAGGGTCCTCTGGGGGCTCCAGCAGCAGGAGCAGGGACAAGGCTGGGGAGGGCCTTGTGAACAGAGGGGCTCCCCAGGAGATAGCCCCAGAGTGGCAGGGGGACACAGGAGGCCAGGGTCACAAGGGCAGGAGCCATGGCTGAAGATGAGCTGGTGCCCCAGAAACAGAGAAGCAGGTGCCGCGAGTCAAGGGGGCCAGAGAGAGAGAGAGGCACGGAGTGCCTGAAGAAGGGTGACCAGCTGCTGGGGTGGGGAGGCACCCTAGCTCCTGAGCTGTCCAGAGCCCACAGCCCAGTCCTGGGGCTCCGAGAGGGCAGCAGCCGGAGGGCCAAGGCTCTGCCTGCATAGTCAGGTCCAGGGCATACTCAGGCCAGTGGCAGGCCCCAAGACCCAGCCCCCTCCCCACCCAGGGGCCCGGCCGAGGCTGGGAGCCCACCGTGCCATCCTCGCCCAACAAGACGCATCTGCCCTTCCGGCTGCAGCTGTCTTGGGAGAAGCAGCTGGCTGCGGGCGTCAAGAGCAGGCTGTGGGCATCAAGAGCAGAACTTGCTTCTCCAGTGGCATGTCGTCTGGACATCGGTCAGCGCTGGACTTGGTCCTCCTGCTGAAAGGACTCAACGGTTGGGGGGATGTTTACAGTCCTGGAAGACCAGGGATGCCATGAGCTGATCGAGTCCAGGGACCTGTGAACGCAGGGTCCCCACAAATATGTGGAGGTTCTCAACATGGCATCTTCCTGGGTTATCTGGCACCCCCCACCCCTCCCCTGCATGACTGCTTGTAGGAGAGAGGCAGAGGGGGAGCTGAATCAGGCAGACACAGGGCAGGTGACAATGTGGGTGTCATGGGCCAGCCGCAATGTGATCGAATGTCCCCAGGGGAGGGTAAGGATGGATACTTGAGCCAAGAAGGCTCGGACAGAAAGGTTCACAGCCTCTCTCTGGACTGTGGCACCGAGTTTATTTAGGACCAGACTTAGGAAACATGAAGCAATCAGTAACAAAGGAAGGTTTGATCCAGGGTCACATGGTTCCAAGCATATCTTTACCAGGAGACCAGCTAAAGCAAGCACAGTCTAAGACTGCTCAGGTGGCCAGAGTGTGACCTGAAGGAGGCAGTCCACAAAGATCGCTCAAGGACACTCTGCTTTCCCCTCCATGCCCATTAGGCAAACATTCTGCAGTTTATTAGAGCAGACCAGAAATAGAGTAATGAGAGCACAGCTCCCGACATGTGGGCCTGCCAATCTAGAGGGAGTGGAGCCAAAGGAAAGAGGTGCTCCCTTCAAGCCTGGGGGGGGGGAACGACACAGCTCCCACAGCCCCTCCCATCAGGCCTCTGGCTCCAAAACGTGAGAACAAAGTCCCGTTGTTTCATGCCACCTAGCCCAGGCCTCGCAGCAGCCCGGGCACCCCTCACACACCCTGTGGAGAACCCACCCCATGTGCACCCACTTGCTGCCTGGAGGCAGGGCCCTCTTTGCTCAGCAGTCAGGGTGGGTTGCCACATGGTGACCGTGGGGATAAGCAAACCCTCCAGCTGGACCCAGGCCAGCCAGTGGCTCTGTGCTTATGAACCAGCACAGGCTCCCCTCCATCCCCAAGCCCCAGCTTCTGTGGGGGTAACAGGTACCTGGAAGCAAAGGCGGGTGCTGATGAGCCCTGTGGGGTCCAGCCCCAGCATCACCCTTCTGCTCTGCGAGGCCAAGCTCGTCTGTGGCCCCAAGAAATGAACTGCTTCGGGATACTCTGCCCTGGGGGTGGAGCAGGTCCCGGAGGCGTGAGCCGGCTAGTGTTGCAGCACCAAGTGCCTCCCCAGGGACCCAGATGCTGTGAGCACCCAAGGGCTCTGCTCAGTTCTGGAGCCAGAGTGGGAGATGGCATGTGGGGCAGGCTGGTTCTCCAGGACTTGGAGGGGAATCTGGTCCAGGCCTCTCTCTGGCTCTGGGAGCCCCCAGCTTCCCCCGGCTTGCAGGTGGCTGTCGTCTCCTGCTCCCCCTTTTCCCAGGGGCAGCAGGAATGCTGGGCTAGGGTCCATCCAAGATTCCAAATCCATGCACCCCAGCGCTAGATGAAGTCACGTCCTGGGGCCCTGGATTTACCCATGTTCCTTTCCCACTGATGCTTGGGCTGGATGCCTGGGTTACTGTAAAAGCAAAAGAACTGAACGACAGTGGTGACGCAACACCTGGGCCAGGTGAGGGGCAGGGCACGGAGTGACCCTCTCCAGGGACCTCCCTGGGCTCGCCTGCCAGAGACATCAGACAGCGTTATGGGGTCTGCACCTTCCCTGTAACACCAGAACACAGCCAACACAACCTAACAATACCAGACCTGCGCCCCGAGATATGGGGAGTAAGGGACTGCACCCTTTCTAACTTCTGTCACCTGCCCGCAAGCAGCTGCCCAGAGTGGAAACGTTAGCAATAGGGGAAACATAGAGGCTTATTTACAGATAAGGGAAAACGAACTAAAAGAGTCTGATAGTCCACACCCACACAAGTACCCCAAACAGAAAGGTACCCCACTTCTGCTCCTCGGGGAGCTGCGTGGGGTTTACCTCAGTCCTAACGTGCCTCGGTCTGGAATCGCGAAGTCCTTGTCCTTTGGTGCCTGTCACTCCAGTCAGCATCGGGTGAATCCCCCAAACAAGGTTCAGCGGGCCTATCCATGTTGCACAGTGGTTCAGCACTTCATCAAGGTCACCTCTCCTTCACCTTCACGTAGCTCTCACCCTCAGGGGACCCAAAGGCCAGGGCGGGGGGTGAGCCCCTAAAAACTCAGCTCCTGAGTCCTCCTCCTCCTGAAGCCAAAGCCTCCACTCCTGATGCCAATCTCCAGGATCCCACTCTTTCTGCTCTCCTTCTCAAAAGTCTTTTTTTTTTTTATTCTTTAAATCGCAACCTCGTATAGCTGGGCGTGGTGGCGTGTACCTGTAATCCCAGCTACCTGGGAAGCTGAGGCTGGGGATTGCTTGAGTCCGTGGTACCCCGGGCAACGAGAGCCTGCGGTTCCATGGGCAAAAATAGTGAGACCTAGCCTAAATAAATATATACACAAACAAACAAATAAATTGCAACCTCGGCAAGTAGTGCTTGGGATATCTACCCCTCTCTCCCCTCTGGTGCCCCCTCCATTCTCTCAAACCCCACTCTGTGTTGTTTGCTAGTCTGTGCTGAGTCCATTAGTCTCTTTCTGTCCTGTGGCCATGTCCTTTCACTGGGTGACGGACTGTGTTGTTGGAACCAGGCGAACCTTGCTGGTAGGTTTTCAGTCTTAAGATTGCAGCGGGTAGCCAGTCTATCTATTTGTGGTCTGTCCATGCTCTCTCATTGAAGGCTGGCTTCTCCACTCCCATCTCTGTTGTTTTGCTGCTTTATCTTGTGGTTCTGGCGTCAGATTTAGGGGTCTCATCCCCATCAGTGACCATGAAGAAGTTTCTCTGTGGATACAGGCATCCATGAGTGGCCATTGTAGACCATTTCCTCTGTCTCACTTTGCAGCCCTACTGTGGGGCCGATGACCCCAGTTCTTGGCCCTTCCCAAAAGTCTTATCTCCCCGGTCTCTGCTCCTTTTTCTTTTATCCTTTTTCTTGCTTGCCCTCCACTCGTGAAACCAGAGGCCCCCATTCACAGGCACACTCTTCCCTGGTGGTCCATCTCCCCTTCCCCACCTGGGGCCTTGGAACCATCTCCTCAGGGCCCTGGATTAGCATATTCCCCAAGTCTGCTTAGATGGACACCATCAAGGTAAAGGAGGAAGTGCCCTGGTCTGGCTTTAGGCCATTCTTAGCCTCTGTGTTTTGCAGACACAGGTGATGGCAGGGCCTAAACAAATAGCACTGCCCATGTTGGGGTCACGGCTTCACTTGCACCAAACCAGCCATAGGGCAGGACGCCTCCCAGGTGCTGTTTGGGGGTGGGGAGAGGGAGAGAGAGGAATGGGGGTCACACTGGCTGAGTCCTCATGGGAGAGAGCAGCGCATAGCCAGGCTGCTGGCTTGGAGCCCCTAGCTTTGTCCTTCCTCTGTCGGTGACCCCATGAGCCTCAGCTCCTTCTTCTGTATGCCAGGAATCAAGTCACAGGGCGGACCTCATGGGCAGGGCTGAGAATTTAGGGTCAGGATGCACAGAAATCCCCTACAGAACCGCGCACAGCCAGCCGGCATCATCCTGGACATTATAACTGTGTCAGTCTCTGACGTGCTCTGGGCATTCCAGCCGCCTGCAGGGGTGCTGCAGAAAAGCAGGGAACGCATCAACACTGGCCGCTGTGCGGCGTGACGTCACAGGCTCAGGCACGCACGCTGACCTGTGTGGTGGAGAGACACGTGCGCCTGGCGAGCCGATACCCTTGGTGGCCCGGCCTGGCGGGTCTCCACCACAGAGAAGGCAGTTTGGCGGCTCCTCCTGCCGCCGAGCCTGGTACGTGTTTTCTGCTTATTTACGAGGCAGAGCAATTATGTGCAATTATTTCATAGCACAAACACATTACGAACACTCGCAGCACCACGCTCCCCCCTCCCTGGAATCCGGGGAACCGTGTGGGGAAGATGCTTTGTGCGACGGAAGTGCCGAACAGGTGTCGGAGGTGTGCGAAGGCCGAGAGGCTTCCCGGCTGGGGTGAGGCAGCGGCTCTCTCGTTGAAATGGGAAAGCAGTTACGGGGACCCACAGACCCCACAGGTCAGTCTTAATGGACAGCTGGGAAGACCAGCACCCCAGCATCGTGGCCCTAGTGCCCGGCCCTTAGCAGCAAGCCAGCCTCGCTCTCCCATCTCTGGATGCATCAGCGCCTGCTCGCCACTCTGTGGCTGCCTCCTCCCCTGATGGGTAGGGGGGGTGGGCTTGGGGCCTCCCTGCCAACCACGGCGCCCCACAGAGGCCGGGCACGCTGCATACACTCAATAAAGACTTGCTGAGAAGCAGGTGCGTGAATGACTGTCACGGCCGGGAGGGAAGGAGAGAGGAAATAGCATCGACTCGGCTCTTTCTGGCTCAGTCACAGCCTCCTGTTACCCCCTGGAGTCCCCACACCAGATCCTCCAAGACCCCAGAGCCGGCTCTTCCCGCTGGTCCACACCCCACTCTGGCTGCGAGTATACATTCAGGACAATGCATCCCTCAAGGCTAGAGATGCAGCTTCCCTCTCGCCTTTGACCTTGGCCTCCCCTAGTCAAGAAGAGATTGTCCTGTCCTGAGCTCTGCCCTTCCCAGCGGGAGAAGAAATCACTGGAAGAACCACAAGGCCTGGAAGATGCCGCTTGGGCACCTGGATCTTGCCTAGTGGCAAGTTTATCCATGAGTGTGTCTGCTCCGTCTGGGGATCTCACCTTCACTCTCAGAGCCAGGAGGCAGTCACCCCTTCTTCTCTGTCATGGAAGGCCCGGGTCTCCGCCATGCCCCAATAAGTAACTAGGTGTCCCCCGTCCACGTCATCATTCTCCGGAGCTTAAACACTCTGCACAGGTGCTGTTACATTTTGTCCTGTTGTCTGAGACATCTGGCCCCAGAGAGACCCGGGGGTCCGGCTTGTCCCCCCCTGCACCCGGCCGTGCTCCGAACACACCTGGGCGGGAATTTGACCCCCGTGCACAACTGTGGAGGCTGAGGCTCAGCGCATGGGGTGCTGGGGCCCCCCTCGGCACACGCTGGCATCCATGGTTCCACGTCGCACATGTCAGCTCGGACATCGAGCACCGGCGGGATCAAGGACACGTCTCTCAAGGCTGCCGGGACTTCGTTAGTCAGCCGGTTCAAGGGCACCGAGTGGGCGGTGGAGGAGCCACGCCCACAAATGGGGTCTTCACAAAGGGGGAGGGGGTCCCACAAGCCTGCAAGCCATCATGGGGGAGCGCCTTCTCCCCGCAGCTGAGGGGACACTCGAAGCAGCCTCTCCACCTGAACCCCAACTCAATCTAGCTCGGTACTGAGCGACAGCAGCTGCCACCTGGCCCGGCCAGCTCGCTGAGGCCCTCAAAGGGCAGGCGTGACCACCTGGCTCGGCCGCGACATCCAGACCCCACCTGCTCTCGCCTGCGACACAGTAGCAGTGCTTGTCCTCTGGGCCCTCACAGGGCCGGGCAGCACCCCCCCCTTGTCTGCCCTGAGCCAGAACCGGCTGGGCTCCCCCTCAGAGGGGGCTGCCGGACACCCGAGTCTTCCCCTGGGCGGGATGGGTGACGTCACCCACCTCCGCCTGAGTGTGGACTTGAGGAGCCTCTTGGACGCAACGCAGACTTGGGGGCAAACCCCCAGGCTGAGTGACTCGGCCTCCCCTGCCTGCTGGCCGTGACCCCCGAGGGCCTGCACTTGTGTTCAGGTGGCTCCTCTCCAGGAAGCCCCTCCCCTGTGGGGCCACTGCCAAACCCTAACTGCATGGGCTAACGCACATCCACTCCCGGGCCCCAGGCAGAGCGGGCTTCCTGGCAGACACGTCCTCTGTGTGTCTCCTGGCCACCCCTCCCTCAGCCGATGTCCTGGGAATACGGGCTCCGGGTGACCAGCTGCGAGTCCTCTGCCCTCGATGACCTAGCCTCCCCCCAGAATGCATCAGGGGGCAGCTCCCCCAGGACTACGTGAGAACCCAGAAACCCACACCTCACCCCAGCCGCTGCGTGGCCAGGTAGCCAGGCCACCGAGGTAGTGGCCGCCAGGAGGTGAGCGTCCGCAGCTCTGCCCACCTTGTCGGTCACCACCGCTGTGCAGCCGGCACCCCAACCCTGAGCAGCTGTGGTCTGATATCGGGGTGAGGCCGTGGCACAGTGACAAGCGCCCCAGAGACAGAGCAGAGGACAGGAAAGGTGGATTCCTCCACCTCCCTGCACAAGAGCAGAGGCCACGCAGGTGACACAAGTCTGCGTGGGAAGAAGGGCTGGAGCGCTTTCACGCCAGTCTCCCAGGGCTCTGACTTGGGGCTCCCGCCACCTGCCCTGTGACCTGCTGCGTGTCTGGTCTCGGGCACTGACCTCTGACGCAGACATGGGTTCTGGATCCACTTCTGCACCCTGGGGCTGGGCTGGCTTTCCTGGTCATGGTGGGTGGTCTTGGGGTCCGGTTCCCATGGCAACCTCATCAATTCCCATACCTCTTGGTGCCTCCCAATCTGCCTGGAGTGAGGGCTTCGTCATTAACCATATTAAGTGACCCCTGATATCAGCAGGTGTTCTTACTGGTAGTAGTCTGTGAGACTGGGTGGCTGACCCAAGCCATCTCCCAGGTTCTGGGGGTAGAAGGTCAAGGTCAGGGTGCCCATGGGCTGGGTTTCTCCCAAGGCCTCCCTCCACAAATTGCCTTCTGCTGCATCCTCAAGTGGCCCCTCCTCGGTGCTCCCCCATCCTTGGGGGTCTCCTACTTGTCCGGGCTCTGGTCAGATTGGGTGAGGTCCCCACTGACCTCACTTAAACCTTGACCACCTCCTGACAGCCCCCATGGTCAATACAGTCATACTCTCAGGCTGGGGATCAGGGCATCAATGTGTGACAGGGCATAATCCAGCCCCTGACATATGTTTTGAGTTTCTGCAGGTCAGGCTTGGGGCAGAGCTGAGCGTTCCAGGGAAGGTAACAGCCACGTGGTTGCCATCAGTGGCGGTGGATGGGCTGGTGGTTGAACCACTGTGGCGGCATCACCTTCTCATCGCACAGCCTCAGCTTCCCCAAGTCCTCCTCACGTGGACCACTCAGCAGGCTCAGGCCAGCCACTCCAGGCTGCCCAGCTCAAGCCTGCAGTCCTGCCTCTTGCCACAGTGCCATCCACTGGGGCCAGAGGAAAATGTGTGTTGCATCTCAGATGCCAACTTTGGGCCAAAGCGTTCGACTGGGGTGGATAAAGGGTGGAGGGAGAGCTCCAGTTTCCTAGGATGGAGCCTGCTCCCCAGAGGTCTTAACAGTAGATCCTAACAATTCAGCCTGGGATGCTAAGGGCAATAAAGCAGCAATGCCTCCAGCTGCCTTGATCTCTAAGGAGATGCTTCACTTCTGAAAGTGTAATACTGGCAGCCGGGAAAACCCCAGGCACAGCATATTGGATAAAGACTCCCTAGCAGCAAACAGAAGCAAGCGCAAAAGCTCCAAGCAAGGCAGAGGTTTACTTGCTCCCGTGAAGCCCAAAGCAGGGTTCTTACTGGCAGATGTCTCTTCTCCACGGTGTGATTCAGGGACCCAGGCTCCTGCTGAATCACAGTAGCTTCTCCCTCTTCAATACGTGGCACCAAATGTTTGATGTGTGCTCCACTGCGCCGTATTTGCCAAGGAGATACTAGATGATGATCTGGGGAACAGAGATCGCTTACTTCCTGTCTTCCCCACAGGAATACAAGAGCCGTGAGGGCAGAAGGTTGAGTCTATTTGAGTCTCTCTATCACCCGTTATTAACAGCACTTGGCACATTGCAGACCCTCAGTGAGCCTTGGCTGGGTGAGAAACAAGGACTGGCAGGGGCCTGAGAGCTGACTGTCTCCTGACTCATGGCCTGTAGGACAAGGAAAAGATGTTTTTAATGAGCCTCTAGACATGAACTATAGGCCCTGCTTTCCTGGTTCTTTTCTGATTCTGCCATTTAGGGAGCATGTCTACCCCCAAGAGTAGGACTCACCGTCCCCAGTGAGTTGGCTCATGTTTTCATTTCTATTTTTTAACAATGCATTTATTTTAATTTTTGACATCATCATGGTTCCATATTTCTCCTGCCACCATATCACCCATGAGTAGACATACCCTTCATGTTGCGAAATGGTTGCCAAAGTGCCAATCTCTACATTTCACATTGCAGGATCCAAAGCAAGAAGCAAAAATGGGGGCTCTGGCAAAAAGACCTCTCTAGAGTCACCTCTCTCTTTTGATCAAGGAAGAAAATCTTTCTCAGAAGCTTCCCTATTTTTCTCACATGCAAAATTGGAATACAAGCTGGGTGTGGGAGGCAGAGGTGAAGAATCACTTGAGTTCACAAGTTCGAGACTACCCTGGGCAATATAGTGAGACCTGGTCCTGAAAAAGCAGTCAAGCATGGTGGCAGGTGCCTGTAATCCCAGCGACCTGGGAGGCTGAGACTGGGGGTTGGGATTGAGTCCGTAGGATCAGGACTACCCCGGGGCAACAGAGCAAGACCTAGTCTCCAAAAAAAAAAAAAAAAAGGTATAAATGACTATCCTTAGCTGCAAGAGAGCCTGGTAAAAAGATATTATGAGTCTCTAGTGTGGCAGGTAAAAAGAGGGAAGGGAATTTGGAATGGGCACTGTGTAGACAGCCAGTAGGATTTAACACACAACCTTACTCAAGACTATTCAAAGCTGGGGCTGCATGGAGCAAATGTCCATGTCCACCTGGGGGAATGTGGCTACAACTGGGTCACACAAGAGTCCTAATTAACTAAGGTAGAGACAGTGTCCCAGGACTCATCTCAGCACTGTTAGCCCAGTCCCAATAGGCCCTAATCCATGAGGAGTGGGCAGAAGGATCCTGAAAAGTTGGGGCTGTTATCCCTCCTACAGTAAAAAGTACAAGGATGGAGGTAAAACAGTTGGCTGCAAACAATAATGACCCCTTTTGATCAAGCCTGCATTTCTGCGGTTGCTCCTCTCTGAAGCTAAAGCACACGGATGCACCCTCCATCCACCCCACCCCAGTGCGCTCCCATCCTCCCAGAGCTGCCATCCTCCCATTTAATTTCTCCATCTTTTGGCCACTCAATAAAATATAGTGCAATATTCTTTTCATGGAAAGGACAGCTATTTTATCAGTGTTACAAAGCACCTTCAATTTGAACTTCTAACCACAGCCGAAGACTATTTTGCTTTCAGTCACTATTATGTGGGTGTTATTCATTACACTTTTTTTCATTTCCAGCAATACATTTTCTATCCATGTGTAGCTTTTGTAACATTTTTTTCCTGAATGAACTTTTTTCCACCACAATATTACCTGAGTAGACAACATGATACTAAACTCTTAAATGTGTCCTACTTGGTGGGAAAAGCAAAGCAAAATAGAACTGAGTTCACGCTCTTTCTCCTGGGCTGAGACCAACTTCCTCCAGCCCTCACCCTCCTAGTGAGAAGGGGGTTCATCAGGACAGGTTAACCTTCATATCCCTCTCGTCCTTGGGGCTCCATGGACAGAGCACGCTCAGATCTGGGATGCCAGAGCTTGGTGACCAATACACAGCCCCGGGTAACACACACACACACACACATACGCACACACACACACACACATGCTCCTGTTGTGAGGTCTGCTCTTGCAAAGGGAGCAGATACTCCCTCTCCCCTGGGAGGCTGGGGAGAGTTGGGATGTGGAGGAGGCGAGGACGGAGCACCATTTTCTGTGTGGTTGACCTTGGGAAGTCGTGAGCCCCAGAGCCCTGGTAAACCTCAAAACTGGTGTCTGCAAAGTGAGGACAGTCCCAGGGTGGTAGGTTGTCATCATCAGTGTGTGTGACCACCTCTAAGGAATTCTTACTACAGGGGATTAGGGTTATTGATCCATCAGAAGCAGCACAAGCCCCCAACATGGCCACCGCTCTCAGGACTTAAATAGGAGGGAGGGGGAGGGGGAGGG